>JAQIYI010001514.1:0-11712 GCA_034700265.1 Polyzonium germanicum
TGCCGGTAAAAGAAATTTATGCAAGCAGGTAAACAATTTGAATTAATTATGAAATTAAAAAAATAATTATTTCTTCCAAACAATGGGAAAAAAAAAACCGATATCACGTCTCCCAATATTTAAATTATGATGGATAGTTATGATTAACTTTGTTAATTACACTAGTCTATAACCGGGTCTACTGAAGGCTACCAGTAATTGGATCTACGTAACTAATAAAAGCTGTGTTGGCTTTACGCAAAGTTAGTCAAAATAAATAAATAAAATAAGCCCAGGATAGATTTAATTAAGCTGGCCTACGCCAAGTGCTCGCAGTCTTTCCATTAACTATTCTGCGCAATTATTAAATAGGCCTAACTAAATAAGAAACTTTGAAACAACCGAGCCAAGGGCCCTATTTGCAAATATAATAATAGCGCAAAAAATGTTTAAGCTTAACAATTTAGATGCAAATAATTCTGAAAAGCAACTACAAACGGACCTCTTGTCTTTGGGTGCTTTCTCTCGGGAAACTTATTCAAAAACTAGGCCAAATATGCAGTAAATTTGAGTATGCCTACTCATCGTACGTTTCAAGGCGGAGAGCATTCGAGGATTCGAAGGGGGTGTAAATAATAATAGCAATAACAGAGTGGATCACTGCGAGGATGGCCTAGGCTGGAAGTCGCAGTTTTGCGAAATGTTAGTGGGTGAAGGCGATCAGAACCCTGGCAGCAGCAGATTACACGCAGAAAAAAAGACATTTACAATGAAACATAGACAAGAGTCGATGTTTTAGACCTGGGTTTGGCTAAACTCGAGGGTGAGCATGTTGGGGACTTAAGAGTCGACGCAGCATTCCTAGAAAATCCTGAATGGAAATAAATAAAACAAAATAAATTCCGGCAAACACTCGACCACCGACCGCAGCAGCACTTGTCCCTGGCCGGGGCAGCACTTCTGCAACGAGACGGTTCGTGCAAAAATGCGCCGAGATATTTCATCATCAGCAGCTCACTGGCATCAGCTAGGACATCAACTAGGAAAAGAAAGTCCGGCGGGCTTAGCTAGTTAGAAGGTCCTTCGCCGCTCGCTCGTCGATTAACCTACATTTTTCAGATTCTCGATCAATATAGATGGAGGTGGGGGAGGACAAACAGAGGAAAACAGCAGTCAAGCACGAAAGTACACACAATGGCTTCCTTGATGATGGTTGATGGTGCTTACTCACTCAATTTAGCCTTAAGTTTATCACTGTCACAATTGCTGAGACACGTTTTAGGCCCCCGCCAACCCTCAAAACTCCGCGTGGCCTTCGAAGGACAAGAGCTTTTCTTCCGGGAGCTTAAGATCTAGGCCCGGACGCATGCAATGCCGGCGACGGACCAATGAGAATTTGTGGCATGCGGATTTCAGAGACGCTTCAATGAAACTTCAGGTCCGCAACGCGCGTGTCAGATCAGCTCAAGAATTGCACTTAGCGTAGCCTAAATTCGCGGGTTCGAGTCAAGGTCTTGACGGCTGCTGAAGAAATTAATTCCAATTATGGGGCATAATAAAATGTGCCTAAGCCGCGCGCCAACAATGACGTTGCAAGAATATGGGCCAATTAGTGCCAGTGTATAAAGTGCGCTAAGTACTCACAGGAGGACACCGCCGACGTGTAGGACACGGCGTCCAGAACTTCCTCGTAGAGCGGCTCGACCGGCTCGCGAATCTGCTCGTAGATGGCCGACGAGTCCCCGCCATAGTCTTCCGACGACGTCGTCGACGAACCTCGGTCTAGGAGGTCCGGAGGTGCCGGAAGTGGCTGCAGAAAAAAATTGTAATTTCGTTTAAACGGAACAGAAATTCAAAGTACTTGTGAAATTTCTATTATTAATCAACTTAAGGACCAATATAAATCGTCACATTTTATATCTCTATATTCAACACTGAGCTCTATCAAGTGTTGGCGTGGCGCAGTGGTTACGGCCATCCACCCTACGGTCCCGCCCAATTCAGCGTTTTCAGGATCGAACCCCTTGCGGGCACCAAAACCCCATGTTGAGTCTATGGGGCCAAAGCTCTATGTGGCCAACCAGAAATTGTCCTATACAGCATGTTAAGTCTTAAGGGCCACCTGTAAGTTGCCTAAAACTATCTAAGTGTATTGGGCAAACCGGAAGTGGTCCACAGACCGCGTTTTATTCAATAGGATCAACATAAAACAGTTTCATCCCATGGGCGCCCACTTGTGGGCGCGGGTGCACTAGTTAATAATAAATCTAAAATAACTAATCAATAAATATTAAATATACGAATAATTTATACTGGTTAGTAAATAATTTCCGATTTATATTGATTAAAATATAGTTTATAATGATTCGCAAATAACGACCTTGTTGTAAACTTCGTTGCTGTACTTTCGCTCGAAGCTAGCGACCGAAGACGATCCGTCCGCGTAGATGTCCTCCTCGGACAGTGACTGCGACTGTGTCCAGTCCGAGTCCAAGGTGTCCTGGCGAGAGTTTGAGTTCTCAGAGTATGACTCGCTGGACGGCAGCGAATTGAGTTCGTCGGCGGCGTACAGACTGCACACCGGAACGTGTCTGCTTCGATACGACGGCCTGGGCAAGAACTTGGGCATGGACTTTAGTTTGGCGACGTCCATGGAAGCGGAAGCACTTTCTTGATGGTCCCCTTTGAAGTTGCTCTCGAAGACGATGGCTTCGGGCGACTGGCGAACTATGTCCTTGCCGGACGTGTACTTCTTGCGGACGTCATCAGTAGGACAATTCAGGTTGTTGGAGCCGTAGAAGGTCAACATTTTGCCGCTCTCGGTGTTCACGTCGTCCTCGTCGTCCACCGCGATTGCCTTGTCAATCGAACTGACGTTGGACGCAGACGGAAAACACTGGAAAGATTTGCTTCTGGTCGGCGTCAGACGGCCCAATCTGCCGTTGCCATTCTCGATCGTAGAAGTCGGCGTTGTGGCTGACGCTGGATCCAAGTCCACGATGCCCACCTGACGCTCCGACTGACTTCGACGTAGGCCGACCAACTTTGAGTCTGCAAGAAATTTGAAATATGGCCAACCACTCATCACACGTGTCAAGTTAGATTAGATTAAATTCACAGATAAGCTTCATAAATATTGTATATCTGCTTGCGCCTATCAGCTACACTCAAAGAGGCCTTATCAAAATTGCCATGTTGTCAAAAAGCGCGCCGGCAGAGTTGTCGAGCGAAAGTACGTTGTTGTTGTTGTTCAGAGAGAAAAGTACGTGCACTGCTGCGCGTTCACTCTCGGCAATGTCCGAGGCAAGCTTGGGCCTGGTTATAGGCGCGCAATCGCGATCAACTTGGAAACAAGATATCAAAATAGCCTTCATTTCTAGGCCCACCTATTTTTGCCTTAATTCGCTTTGATCAGGTGACGCTACGACTATTTTAGTCCACAATCTAGAGCTCGCTGATGCCTATGAGGACGCACTTGCATTTGTCTAGACATGTGCAACTCAAACAATATGCAGTCACGTGATCCATCAGAAGCAATTTGAATTTACAATCTACATAATTTTGCATTTATAATGTATTTTTGAAAAGGCATTACGCCTGTAATAGGCATCCAAAAAGCCTTTTATTTTTGTCCATTAAAAAAGGAGATTTCGAAAACTAAGAATGTTCTAAAGGTCTACATGAAGACCCCTTCACACTTACACGTGCTGCACGCGTATTTTTATACTGGAGTACTCTAAGGGTATCAAGAAGAATTAAAAAGTCCGTCGACTTACCGCCCAGCGAGTTGAAAAGCTCAAGGTCGCGTTTCGACTTGTTGTCCAACGTGACGATGGAGGTCGTCGTGACTGGGTGGACATCGGAAATGTCTGTGCCAAGGCTCGCCGCGCTCGAGACATCTTTGACAGCGTCTCGGTCTCTGCCCGAGACGTACATGACGTCATCGTAGAGATCGCGAGTCGAACGCTCTGAACTGTCACTGCTGTCACTGTCGTCCACTTTGACTTTGGCATCTGGAGACAACTGTTCGGGCATGGCCGAACACGGTCCCGAAGACGAGGACGATACCAGAGAAGCCTCCGATGCCGTGGACAGCCTGCTGGACAGAAAGTGGACGCGTTTCTTCCGCCTCAGCTGTCCATGATCGTCCTCGTCGTTGTGCTGATCTCGCGAAGACGACTTGGACGACGACGTTCCATGACCGACCGCGCAGTCAGAGTTGTCCTCGGACGTGCACGCTTCCGATGACGAGGACGTGGACGATTGGACGTCGTTGCGCAGGCCGGCCTTCTTCAGGATGGGCTTCAAGTAGGCGGAAAGCTCGCTCAAGTTGATCTTGAGATTGAGGCGAGCGTGTCGAGCGGCGCTGGCCTGGCCGACCGCGATCACCGTGTGGCACGTTGTCGATGGCGTCTGCGAGACGACGACGACCACGTCGTCATTGTTCTTGTCGATCTTTCGCAGACACGAATCGCTCCTCGATTCGCGCAGCGCACTCTGAACCTTGCAAGCCGAAGGAGTGTCCAAGATACGCTCTTCAGAGGCGCTCCTTCCAATGCTGATGGTCGTCTTGTGTTGTTGCTGATGTGGCAGAGGTGCAGCTGCTGGAATTCCTGCAACTCCAGGACGTCCGGGCTTATTGGACATCCAAAGCGAGTTGAATTTGGTGCGATTGTCCTTCTTGGACGACGACGGTGCCGGTGGCCAACCCGAGCTTCTGATGAGCGCCATCTTGTCCACCGGTGGAGTGATGGAAGACGCCGGCGAGGAGACACGCGGGAGACACAAGTCCGCGTAGCTGGCGAAGCCGTTCTTTCTAGGACGCACGGCAGCTGTGACGACGTCGGCGGCGAAGGAAGGCGGCAGCGGCGGTCGACTCTTGAACGGCGACGAGGAGTTGCCGCGCACGGACATCGTGCCTCTGACCGTGTCGAACAGACGGATTCGTTGTCCGCCCAGAGAGATGTTGGTGACGCAATCTGCAGACTCGTCGGCCGCACGTGTGGCCTGTACGTGCAGGCAGTCGTAGTCCTCGTCATTGGACGACGTGTCGGCCAATAGTCGATTGCGGACGCCGACTTGCGAGTCTGCGAACAAATTCACACGCTCATTGGTTAATTAGCCGCATGCGATGTGCGAACAGATGATCAACAGACACGCGTGCCATTTGAGTCCGCTAATGAGCAGTTCAAACTCTACCACAGACTTGAGCTTATCTTATTCAAGTCGGCGATTTGCACGTGAGAATCTCCATTGAACTCCACATTATTGATCACATGTTCAATCTCGATAAGTCACGTGATCTGGATAATGGAATTGACCGGAAGTTCCCACGTGCGCATACTGCTGGCTTGAGTAAGACAAGCTCGAGCCAGTGGTTAGTAGAGACGCGCCTAAACGTAAAAAGTGAGGACAAAAGAGTCTTGCCTTTTGTTGACCTGCTGGAGGAACTGCTGATGGAGGTTGGGTTGGCGTGACGATTGGGCGGCTCTTGCTTGTCTTCGTCCGTGTCCGTGTTGTACGCGGTGTTGATCCGCGGTGGAGCAGATCGTCTTCGAGTCCTTTGCTGCTGCTGCTGAGCGGCCAACAGGTCGTAGGGATTGACTGAGCACTCCAGAATGGAACGACGCTTCGGAATCGCCGCATGATTGATGGGGGAACGAACGACGTCCACGGCCATGGATGTGGCCCTGGTGCTGCGATTGCCGCCACTTCCCTTGACTGACGACGCGCCTGGCGGTGCTGGACGTCGTGGCACGTCCACTACGTACAGACTGGAGGAGCCGGCGGACATGGGCCGATGAGGAGTGCAGCCGGCCGACGACATCGCGCTCGAATTCGGATTGTGGCTGCGCACATGATCGACAAACAGAGTCGGTCGCAAGGGCGATTGTCTCATGCTGCTGATGCCACTGATGTTGTTGTTCATGTTGTTTCTGTAGGATCGACTCTTGGAGGAGGAGGACATGGTCGACGTCCCAGCGACGTGGCACGTGCACTGACTGCTGCAGTTCGTGGTCGTCGACGACGGCCGTTGTTTGGACCTCGATTTTGGACCCGACTGAAGCAGCAAAGCAGGGTGATCTTGGCAGGTGCACGAGTTGCAGTTGGCCGGAGTGGCCATCGATCGGTACTCGAAGAATTCCTCGGCCAATGGCGGCGGCGGCGATGACACGGGCGGCACGTACGGCTCCCACGCTCTGAGGGCTTTCTGAAGCGCTCCACGCTGATGCAAGTGTCCATGGCCGCCGCTTTTCACGTTCACCGACGAATAGATGTTGTTGAGATTGCGCCGCTGGTGCTGCTGGCCGCCTCCGGCAACCGTCGTCCTTCCGCTGACCGTGCCACGCCCGGCGACAGAACCACTCACATAATGTCCATGGTGAGCTTGAGGCGCCGCTGCCGAGTACATCATCCAAGGCAGACGCCCTGGATTGTAGACGGCCAACTGACCAGTGCCGTCGTAGTACAAGGCTCCTGGATGCGGCAGCGGTGTGCCGTACCGTTGCAGTTCCTCCAAGTACGCTCTCTGCTGCAGTTGCTGATGCAGTTCGTCGTCGTCTTCATCGTCCTCAATGCAGTCCTCTTCGTCGTTCTTGCGCACGTCCACCAGGGCCACTTTGGACGACTTTCGTCCGCCGCCACTGCCGCCGAGGCCCAGGTACTTCTTCAAGCGGACGCTGTTGAACGTTCCGGTCGACGAGCGTTCCTTGGGCGAACTCTTGGACGACTTCTTGTTGTTATTGTTGTTGTTGGAGTACGACGAAGGAGGAGGAACTCGCGACGGTCCTGGATCCGGTGGATACCGGTAGAAAGTTCGTCTGGCCTTGTCGCTGATGAGCAGCTCTTCGGAGCGTCCGAGCGAAGCCTCGATTTGCTGCCGCAAGTAGTCCATCGTCCTCCGGTCTTCTCAGGTCTCTGCGACTGCGACGTCGTCAAGGACAGCAGCTCTGCAATGGGAAGAAAATTCAATTGAGAAAAATTCAAACAAGTTTTAAATTATTCCTTGAGGTGAGTTTAAATAAATATCTTCTAGGCCTACATAGAAAATATAATTAGACCTAATGTCACATTATTATATTATAACTTCTAGCTGTTGTTAGTTAGGGTGGAGTCCTTGGAGTTCCTGATGGACATTCGCATTGCGTGACCTTCGCACGTCCATGGCCGACCTTGTTACACATAGGTGGGCCTTAACTAAAGAGATCTAGGCCTACTCTCGACTACAGTACAGAACCTATATAATTTTGCATTATTTGCGCCTATTTTCTTGTAGCCAGTAGGCCTAAACGTCACCTATTGTTCCCACATTTAAATATTTTTTCTTTACATTTATTTGTTTCTTTTAGGTTGATATTTTTTTGGTTTATTAAATCGACCTTTAACAAAATTAAAATTGTACTAAAAGTCTATATTTATTTTCAATTTATTTCAGGCATGGGTAATTGTGGCAGGTCATCGTTAATTTTAGAATGCGACAGTCCGAGCAAGTCCAGTGCGGACACGGCCAGCGCCGCTGAAGTGCCAGTGGTGACTCACCGCAACAAAGGCGGCGGCAGCGGCAGCAACAAACAAGCCAGCATCCGGTCGTCTTACCGTAGCAGTTTGCCAGTCTGGATTGCGTCCACGTCACGAGGCGCCGCCGCCAGTACCGCCAACAACAACAACAAAAACACTGGAAGTGCCGTTAAATTGCGCGAGAATCCAAAGAAGGGACGCGGAGGCGGCGTCGAGGATGGCGGCGGCCAATCTTCGTCCGGAAACTGGAGCGCCAGCAGCAGCACTCGGACGTCGGTCGGATCGACCGAGGGCGATCGAGTGGCGGTGATCAGAACTCGCTCTCAGGCCTCTCTCAGCAAAGATTCGGCTCTGTCCGACCGAGCGACGCCCGACCATCGGTGGACGGACGTCGGCTGCCACAACGGCTACAACTCGGACGTGTCTTCGTCGTCGCTGAGCAACAACAACCGACCTCTGTTCCGACGATCCGTGGCCAACGACACTGTCCGCTGGCTGCGCAGCCTTGAGGAAGAGCGAGCGGCTCTGGGCTTCAAGACTATCGGCGTGGGCGAGACGAGCTCTTCGGGCACGGTCACGCCCAGGTCGCAGCGACGAGGAGCTCGCGGCGCCTCGTCCAGTCCGATCGCCGTCGTCGACGACGGAGAATCGTCCGAGTTCTCCGTCGACACCGACGGCTATTACACGTCGATGCACACGGACAGCGGACTGCGACCGTTGGTTTTGTCGTCCATTACGGCGGCGGCGACGACCACGTCGACGACGTCAACGTCAGCAGCGCGCAGGCTGGACGACGCGTCCACCTTGAGCAAGCTGTCCGATTTGCAGGAATGCGGCAGCAGCACTACGATCGGATCGATGGGCAGCTCGGAGGAGGTCGACGACGACAACGACGGTGGGGGCACTCTGAAGCGCGTCATCCAGGCGCCGAAATGTGCAGCTCCTGAAGCGACCGCAATTGTCAAGAAGAAAGTGCCGCCGCCACCACCGCCGAGGAGGTCAACACTCAGCACTTCCAACACGACAAGGTATGATCTGGGCCTAGCACACGACAGTTGTCCGAGCGAGCGAAGCAAAAGTGTCCAATGGTGGGTGGTTGTTGGTGTAATTCCTTTGACGAATTTTTAATTATTCCACTCACGCTCGGACTTTTAGTGGTATTAGAAACTACTAGGATACCCACTAGCCTATTTATTTATATTTATATTTATTTATTTATTGGTTAGTTATTTATTTAATCAATAGGCCTAATGTATTTTTGTTTATTCTATAGTGAGTTATTTAATTAATAACGATTTATTTATTCAATAATGACGTATTTATTTACTAGGGCACCCGCGCCCACACGTGGGCGCCCCTATGTTGACCCTTTTGAATAAAACACGGTCTGTGGACGAGTTCCGGTTTGCCCAATACACTTAGACAGTTTTAGACAACTTACAGGTGGCCCTTAAGACTTATCTTGGTGTATAGGAGAACTTCTGGTTGGCCACAGAGCTTTGGGTAACTTCCTGTTAGCCCCATAGACTCAACATGGGCTTTTGGACCTCATAAGGAAGTCTTCCCGCGATCTCACAATAAATACTAAATTGTCACATTTTATATCTATATTCAACACTGAGCTCTATCAAGTGTTGGCGTGGCGCTGTGGTTACCGCCATCACCCCCACGGTGCCACCCAATTCAGAGGTCTGAGGGTTCAAACCCTGGTGTGGAAGGAGAAGTGGGCTTGGCTTCTAATATATATAGAATAATGAGAATTTTTGGAATTTTTTTTAAAAAATGCATTTTTTGCGCTGACGCCAGAACGGACGCCAGTGCCGTGGCCCTCGTAAACGGAGAGGGGAAGGAACCCACGAGACTTCCTTAAGCCCCACCAACCTTAATAGATGGCCCGCAAGGAGTTCGATCCTGAAAACGTTGGATTGGGTGGGACCGTGGGGGCGATGGCCGTAACCACTGCGCCACGCCAACACTAGTTAGAACTCAGGGTTGAACGCGATTTTTTTGAAAGATTTTTATTTATGTGCCCATCACGTGACAGGGTTTCCTCAAATAAATTCAAATTTTAAATTGAAATAAAGATTCTATTTTAGAATGAGCATGACCGCCCGTGCTAGCTTCTCTCGCTCCTACTTTCGCCTAGTTGACAAAGCTAAGGCTGCAATCAGCAATGACTTTGAGAGCTGTCTCGACTTGAGAAAATCCCAAGACAGGCTATACGTGATTTTTCCATTCCGAGAGAATGGAGAAATGACTAAAAGTCTAGTGATTGATCACCATTTATTTATTTATTGATTAATGATTTATTTATTCATTGATGATTTAATTATTTATTTACTTAGGCCTATTCAATAACGATTTATTTAGTCAGAGGCATATTTATTTATTTATTACCTTTGAAAACGCATAAATGATAATTCACTACTGGTAATAAGTAACTATTTTAATTTTCCCCACTCTTTTGCAGTCTCAATTGTAACGTCAAAGGCAAAGTGCACGGCGCTCCTGCCGGCGGACAATTCTGCCAGCTGCGTCCGGTCGATTCCTCGTCCTTGTCCTCGGCATCATCCTCCTCCTCGTCGGATAGCGCCGATCAGCGACCTAGGAAGTGTTCGACATCATCCGCAGAGTCTGAACTGGGTCCTTGCGACGAGAAGCTCAAGCTGAAGACGAGCATCGACGCTGGTCGAATTCCATCCATGTGCGTCGTCACTCCAAGTCCAAGTGACGTGGACGACGACGAGGCGGAGGACAAAGATCAAGGACGTGCGTCCAAGGCTTGGTCGGCTGATGCGAATGACAGCTACGTTTACGGGTCGTTGCCTCGAACCTTGCCGATCAAATCGTCGTTCGCACCGCGGCCGCAGACCAACGGCAGCGACTCCGCTTCCAAGTCGCTGCCCAGAGCCTTCAATCGCAGCGTCTCTTTCAACTCGCACGTTTCGTGTCAGGAGCAGAGGACGTGGCCTCGAACGCCGCCCAGTTCCAGCCAGATGCTCTACAGACCCGAGACGATCACGGTGACCTCGAGAAGCCGAGACCAGTTGACGACCAACGAACCCAACGTGCCGGCCGGCACGCTCGCTTCGTTCTCTCGTGTACCCGAACAGGTCCGCAGACCAAGCAGCATCGCAGTGTCGTCGTCATCTTCCCATCCTCCTCCTCCTCCTCCAATCATCGTCAGTCCAACCGGGAACCATTCGACGGGGCGCTTGGGTGGAGCCAGGGTCACTCTCGATCCAACTGGTCACGTCATTGCAAGCACGGCCGACTCCTTGTCCAGGACGACCGCCTTCAACAGCGGCGGCAGCTCCGTCCAGGGATCAAGCAGACCAGCTCCGGTATCTTGTCCGCCTATCGTACCCACTTCGCCCATCGTGCCCATCATCAATTCCTTCACGTCTGCTCCAACCGCACCAAATGTCAATTCGCCTTCTGCAAATTGTAGGTTCTAGCAGTGCATTTGTGCATGGCCCAAAACATTAAGACATAGACATTAAATTTAAAAAATATAAAATATACAGTAGGCCTATACAATGTATATGCAATATGCATTTAGGCGTCTATTTGATATCTTTATGCATATTGCATTTACACTATATTTTATATTTTTATTTAATTTAATCCATAAATGCATTTGATATTTTATTTTAATTAAAGGGACACTCGAGTTTAAAAAATATATATTTAAATTAATTGTTTAAATCAATTCCGCATCCCTTTACGGTCGCTGTGTTGAAAAAATTTGAAATCGGCCATATAGTTTGCCTGCAATACGAATCGATGTAATACGATATCGATGCTTTATGGAGGTCAATTTGGGCATGATGCGAAAAGAAGAATTTCATCCAACAACTTCGGGTATTCCTCAGTTATTTGTGACTCATGTGTTTGATACAACATTTTTGCAGCCATAAATAATAGTCTGCAAACTTAATTAATAAACACAAACAAAATTAAAAAAATGGTCAGCCTTTTCGCATACAGGATTCAACCCAGAGCTGCCCTTTGAGGGGCGACATTTTTTTCGCGTTCTGACTTAGGCGCGTTTAGTGGTAGCACAGCTTTACCGGAAGTTCTCAGGAAAGTTGCAGAAAAAAGGTGCAAAATCTCAGAAAATTGTAACTTGGGTCTTTATGGTCCGATTTCAGCCGAATAGATTTTGATAATTCTAAAAAAATTCAACTAAAAATTTAAACCTAAATCAAAAAA
>JAQIYI010001515.1:0-11705 GCA_034700265.1 Polyzonium germanicum
TACACCGTTTTAAAGGTAATAGATGGACCTATCCAATAAGCTAAAAACTTCTTTTCTAGCCCTTATAAAACCAAAGATATAAGCACCGAAAGTAGGTACGGTTTTTTTTGGCCCACCCGGTATGATAAGTTACAATAATAATAATACGCCTCGGTTTTATTGGGGTTTTAATGAGTTTTTTTCAGCTGGGTTTTTTTTTTGTGAAAATACCCACTGGGTTTAAAGCTTCCCACCATGCAATTAATGAAGGAAAGCGAGACAAACACAGAACACATTCAAGCGTGTAGGTCTATAGACCTGCATGTGGATATGAAATAATCAAATAGTATTTTAAAATGTTTAGTTTTGCATTTAGATGTTATTATTTTTAAAGGGATGGGACTTACAAGTTAATGCTTCTGCCCGGGAATACAATAAAACAACATACATGTAGGAGAAACGTTGGATTTGAACCTACTTCAACATAGAAGGACTGGATTAGGAGCGCGTCACTAACCACCTAGCCCCAGTGTTCCTACTTATAGTTCTAGAAGGCCGCCACATTATAATCACATTAAAATCACCTCTGTAGCTACAAAAATATACTTAAAAAAAACTATAAGATGAACGCAGGAATAAACGAAAACTTTATGATTCAAATGTCCGAACCTTCATGGAATCATAGCCTAGGGTCATAGACCTGCTATGTCCTACATAGCATATTTGCTATATTATAATAGTATATTTGCAAAAGTGATCGCCATTACCCCAGATATATTTGAAAATCTCTTGACGAAGTAGAAGTACACATTGAAAAGAACACATGGCGAAAAGTATAATATATACATTTTTGGCGTAACTTGATATGTCTCAATCAATTAAATTTAGGGCCAGGGAGGTTCCAGGGTGCTTTAATGTTGTGGTGATAATTAAAATTCTGGAGCGCTTAAAGGGGAAGCGACAAGAAGTTTGGCTTTTTTTAGTTTTAGTTTTTTTAAATCACTATTTTTTAGAGATAATATTAGGCCTATTTGTAATTTTAGATTTTTTTTTTCAGCAACAAAATGTGTATTTTTTAGCATTTTGTGTTGAAATAATATAGGGTTAAGTAGTTTCTTCAACCAGCGCTCATGTACCCTATATTCAAAGTTGCCCCTCATGTGAAAAGTTGATGGGCCGTTTGATTCACCATATAAATTGAAAAAAAAAAGATAAAAAAATATTATTATTATTATTATTTATTACTCTTACAAAGGACCTATTGTAAGTCCATAAACGCCAGTTGGAAACACATTCTTTAAAAAGAGTATGTTTACACAAATGGGGTGGTGAAGTCAAGAATACTATATTGTTAAATATGTGACGCTTGTAAATGTTTATTATAATCTCAAGCAGTTTTGATAAAAAAAAAGAACTAAAACGACAATTTGTTCTTGCCTAAGGTACATGCAATAATTTAACAATGGGTGCTCTTGTTTCCTCTTGGTTTTTGCATCTTGGTCGATACAACTGTCACCGTTTATAATTTTATGCGCTAAAGCTATTCGTAAAAGCTTACGCCTATTTTTAAGAGTTTCAAGTTTAAGTGAGGTAATAAGTGCAGTGGAACTTGAGCCTATGGCGTAACAATTACAAATAAACCGTGCAGCAATTTTTTGTACTCTTTCAAGAGAATCTTCGCAAGTTAAAGTGTGAGGATCGCAAGATACAGAAGAATATTCAATAATGGGACGTACTAACGCAATGTAGGTTGATATTAACAGTACACGTTGAATAATGTCTTTTGAGAAGACCAATTAAACGTAGTAGTTCAGAAGTAATATATTTGACATGAGGAACCCAAGATAAGGTAGAAGTTATAATAACCCCTAAATATTTTACCTGGTTTGATAGTTATCGTGCGACCCAACATGGCATAGGAAGGAACCAGCGGTAAATTTCTGTTTGATAAATCCAGCCTAAAACTGATCCCTGTGTTACGCTTGATGAAACGGAAGTCCATTCAGAACACTCGATAGTTAGGATTACCCTTTGAAAACGGCCAGTGAGAAAGCTAGTGATACTAAGAATTAATTTGTTTGGAAGACACAGTTTATGAAGTTTGGCTAGTAACCTTGAGCGTGTAACCTTATCAAAGGCTTTTTCGATATCTAAAAAGAGACAATGTGAAACTTGTGCAAATACGCACATAAAATGTGCTCATATAATTTTGAGAAAATGCTTGTTAGGCCTATAGAAATAGGCCTATAATTTGAGGGGAGCATACGAAGTGGCCGGCTTTAAATATTGGTTACATTAGCATATTTCCAAGCATCAAGTATACACTCAGTAATACCATGTTGGCTTACGCCGGCATAGGCATACTAAAAATGTATGAGACTAGGTAAATAGTTTGTACAAGCATACTAATAAATGTTTCAACATAGAACATGCCATGTAAAATTCATATGGCTTACCGGAAGTTCCATAGAACACCATGTAAAACTGTAAAGTCCAATGGGCCTAGCAAAAGTTCCATAGAACATCATGTTAATTCCATAGGGCTTAGGGGAAGGACCATAGAACACCATGTAAAGTCCATTGGATTTCTCAGGAAGTGTCCTAAATCACAATTATTAAACATATGGTGCAAAGGGGAAATGCCATAGAACATCATGTTAGGGTATAGGAGAGCAGGAAGTGCCACAAAACAAGACATTTTGACATTTGTTTCGTGCTTACTGACATTGGTTAATTGTGTCAATTTATGCTTTTTGTTTTGATGACTCCTACATTTGAAAACATTTTCAATAATTTGTGTTGGAAAGGGATTTTCAATTAGCCCTTTTTTGACCGAATTAAAAGTTTTCCTCGCACGATATGATTCAATGGGACTTATAAATATCGCATTCTAATAAAAGACAGGGTTTTTGAAAGGAAATACAATGTATAATCTTTCCAATGACATTGTAAGCGTTACTTAGTTACCGTAGAGCTTCCAAAATTGGTGTAATTGTACATGGGCCACCCTCTATATATTGATTGGCTGATTGCTATTAATGTTTAGATAGGGGTTAGGCCTGCTATTATCTTATTAAAATTGTTACTGATTTTGGTGATTGGCCTATCGCGTTTTTTGGATTATCCCAAATCCAAATTCCTAATACAATATCCCAAATCATAGGCCTAACCCATTCCCTAAATTGGGACTGGGATTTGGGTTGGGTTCCAAACCTTATTCTAATCATTTGGACGACTTAGCTGATCCTTTCTTAATGTTAACTAGTCACTACTTTATAATGCACAATTGCACATTGTGCATTGTTCTTTAAAAATGTTTAACTATTTATTTCCACAACATTTAACCACACTTGTACCAAATTTCATTAGAATCTTTTTGAGATTTGACCTACATGTATTACAGCATATCGTTTAAGGTATCCTTTTTTTTAAACCCAGGGTTTTGCCAACCCTGCAAATTCAGACTAGGCTAAGTCCACCATAATTAATTCATGTGTTATTTTACTATTTAAAATTTTACCTGAAAACATATATTTACTTCTGATTTTCATTTTCTAAGTCCTATAGTTGTAATGTCGACGTAAAATCTCAGCTTGATGATGATGTCACGAAGGGCATATCTAATAACAAGGAATGTGAAGTTCAAGCAGCGAAAAGTACCACTTCAGCAGTGAATACCACTACTTCAGCAGTGAATACCAACACTTCAGCCGTGAATACCAACACTTCAGCTGTGAATACCAACACTTCATCAGTGAACACCAGTGCAAGCAATAGCACTTGCATCGAGCAAGGCGTGTCTTCACCGATCTTAATGGTTCCTGCTATTGATCGCGTAAAAGAGCAACACATCCCCGTCTCTGGTAAGTTGGCTTGATTCATTTACTCTTTTTATTGCGAACATTCTATTAGCCTGCTTTTGGACTCTTGTCATTCTACAAATCTTCCAGTGATGCTACATCAATGAAATCTCGCACACAATCACAACTCTGTTGACAATGCAATTTATTAAAATTTCGGGCCGACGGACCCAGGCCCATTCCAACCAATCCATGCCGTGTATTACTCATGCGCGCATTCTCAACAGGGCTGGGCGGAAAGGTTTGGTTTTTCTCCTGCGCTTGTTACACTATGCATGCATACACTGCCCTACAGTATCTGAAATTTAATTTTAAAACTTAGCCCAATATGAGGTGGAAGTACTCGATGTATAAATTCCTCTTAAAGAAGCGATTAATTATTCAAAAACTTACGCAGACTATCAGTAGGCCTGCTTTAAAAGTTGTACATAGATATGTGCCTGTCAACTTCTGTTAATGCAGGTCAAGTGTGCATTTGAAGCATGGAAAGTTAGGTCTCAGTTGATTACTGACATTGTAAGAATAGTGGTCATCACATACAGCATTTGAAAGGTCTCCAAAGAAAATTTCTGAATTTATTTTTGGCAAATTAGTTTCAATTTAAAAGTGAAGCGACAAGAAATATAACTTTTTTTTAGTTTTTGCTTTTTCAAATAAAAAGCAATAATAACGCTTATTATTTGTTTTTGCAATTATTGGAAATGATCTCCATGGCCCCCTGATAAACGATAGATGCTTCATCAAAACGCCCCACGTGACACTGGCATGACACTGACACGTCATGTTCCTTAGATCATAGATCTTAATGGAATAAACCACAGTGTGCTATACTTATAAAACCATTGGGGAGGGGGGGGTACTCAAGATTCAATATGGCGCCCCCCATGAGAGAAGTTGATACCTCGTTTAACTGAGCGTAAAGTATTAAAATAACAAGAAACAATAAAAATAATAACGAACGAACGGTGAGTTTTCGTTTTGAAAAGCAGTGTCACTTCCTCTTTTTATTAAGACTGAACAGCTAGCCTTTGTTATGGCGGCCTGTGATGAGCACATGTAATGATGTTAATAATTTCTAAAAAAAACGGTAATCTTATCCTAAAATATCCCACACGAGTATGTAAAAAATAAATGTGTTTTAAATTTATTCCCAAAAGTTATTCAAATACAAAACTTGTTAGATTTATTTATGAAAATTTTAGAAAATAGCTATTATTTCCCATAAAATTTGGTTTTATGACTATGGCAGCGATTTTTGTGATTTAGGCTACCTAGATTTAATGCCAAAACGTCTTTTCGGACATAAGGTCAAGCAAGTAGTTTATTTAAAATGGATGTTAATCACATTTAGCATGTACAATTGTACATGCATATTGACTAGTTATAGAAAAATGTAGCATGTAGATATGAAACCCCCCCCCCCCTCTTGATGGTAGGAATAGTACTAAACTCTAAAAGGTATCTTGTCATCTCAGCTTTACTGGTAAATAGGTAAATTCACAAAAATCGCTGCGATAATCACAAAATCAAAGTTTATGGAAAATAATAGAT
The DNA here is from genome assembly GCA_034700265.1 of Polyzonium germanicum. Taxonomy (NCBI): domain Eukaryota; kingdom Metazoa; phylum Arthropoda; class Diplopoda; order Polyzoniida; family Polyzoniidae; genus Polyzonium; species Polyzonium germanicum. Next base: position 5,391 of record JAQIYI010001515.1, read on the forward strand.
ATTTTCTAATGTTTTCAGACCTAGGCAATTAGTAACAAGCAATGATTGTCAACTTTGTCAAGGATCAAACCGAAAAAATCTTATTGTTGTCTAGTGTAGGCCTAATCTCTGCATTATTTGTGATATTTCTGACAACAAGTGGTATTTTTTGTTCTAGAAGATATCGATTGCCACATGGATGCTGACGATTTCCATTCACTCTCTCAAGGAGATACTGTAGTAATCTGTGAAGCAATTTCCGCTGCATCTCGAAAAAGCCGAAAAAGGCGGAGTTTCTATTTTGAGTGCATGGATGCTGCATCAAAACGCCGTTCACCTAGAGTAAGTTTTTTTTTAAATTTCTAGCGAGATATATTTTTGATTTGTAAGAGATAATTTTATAATTGTGTGAAATACTCGTATTTATTGAAGGCGAGTTAAATTATTTGAAACATTTATTTAAGGTTAATACATGTATAATTATGCTTACTTGTTGCTCTCGTTTTAGGTTAGGAACACAGGCACGAAAAAGCAACCTGAATACGTAAACTACTACAAACTATTGCAAACATTTCTGCCTTCAACTCTGTAAGGTTTATTTTATAACACTTTTTAGAGGAACGAGGCGCCAGGGCCACTTCCTGGCTTGGCGCCTTGTTTTCGATCGTCTCTGCACACTCTACTCTCGCAGAATAGCCACAGTCCCCTCTCAGTGAGCGCCTTTGGCGCGAAGCGCTCACTAAGAGGGCCTGAGGATTAGGCTGGTATCACTAGCCAGCTGCTCGAGCGTTTCTCCAACGGTTCTCCAGCATTCTCAAAATAGTCTGACTCGAGCGTGAGTCGAGTTGGCTCTCCAAAGCTACTCGAACATCTTAAACCCCCTAGTGAACAGAATTCCGTTCTCCAGCGTGATTCGAGAATCACTGGAGTCGAGATCCTCTGGGGAATCGCGTTATACGCGATAATGATACCAGCCCTAGCCTGTGAGCGTAGAGCGTTTTAAGTCTCGCTGCATGCGCCGATGGCCTCCGCTGAGCACCCCCCCCCCCCAGAGCTAAGAAAGTATGGATGGGATCATCTGGATGGGGGAAGTGGGAAGTAACAATATCGCGTTTTCATTTGATTTTTGATATGAAAGCTGCGTGGCTGAATCGGTAGGATGCTCGCATCGCACCCCAGCGGTGCGAGTAGCGCCCTGGTATAGTGGGAAACTTATTTTTTCCTTTTCAAAAATAAAAAGCAGACAGACGGACAGGCTCCGCCCCTTACAGAGGGGACGGAAGGACACACGGACGGGGATTGCCTCCTCAATTTGCTTCCATCAAATCACCGGCTATGGCTGTGCCTAGTAACTTGACCAAAAAGATACCAAACACAAAAGATGATAAATTGGATAATTTAGTTGATTTGATTTTTACCTAGATTTGTGATTATGGCTTAACACCGTTTAAAGGTATTTATAAAATTGCAAAAAAAAAGTTTTCGCTCGCTCAGCCAATAATAACACAATGTACCTGTAGCTCCTCGAGTCCTGTGGCTCAAAGTTTGCACAGGGGTTCGAATTCTTCAAATATCTCTTGGATGGCTATTGTCCCTTATTCATTTAGGGCATAGGAGTCTATAATTGGGTCCATGCAACCTGCTGATCTCGAACGCCTATCAGATGAAAACCATTAAAATTAAGAATGAAACTGTCCCAAATAGCTTCTCGCTACAATCCCTATCTTTCAGTGGCGTATGCAATACTAAGGAACCACTATAGAAAAATAATAAATATCTTGACAAAAACAGCTGAAAATCATGCCAATTTGTTTAAAATCAGCAAATTTTTGTCAAGAGGTTTCAAATTAAATTCAAGTTTATTAAGTCATTCATACAGATTCTAATTTTGGATTGCTACGCATGAATTAAGTATTACCTTAGGAGACACACTCATGCAAGGCAACAGTAGATTTAAAGACAAAAGATACATACGGTAGTTTTGTAGCCGCAATGAGACAATTTAGATTCCTGAAGGCTGTGCTAAATTCCTACTAAATACTCATATATTAGTACTGTTAGTAAAAAAAAAATCAATTCAAATTCTTTTGCAAACAGAAAAAAAAAAGAAAAATGATAAAAGTACAAAAAACAAATTGTCTACATGTAAGCTTACAGGTATTCATTTTGTGAGCATTACTTTTCTAAAGTTACCGATGTTTTAAACCAGTTGGGCTAATTTAAATGATTTTAGAGCAATATTTAGCCCTGATAGCTACTGGAAGTTTGTTAAACATTTTAACTCCCTGACAAAATACACTGGCGTAGTACAGTGCTGTTCTGGTGCGGCAGAAATCAAATGTGGGGACAGAGTCAGTGCATACTTGTTTATGTTAGCGCGCCAATCTTCTGTTATTTTTGCTTACTTAATCAGCATGTCTCTGATACTGTTTCTCCACCAAAAAGTACCCGAGCCAGGCCCTCCCGTGCCGTGCCATGCCTAGCGAGCCAACCCGAGCCGGGCCATTGTGGCCTGAATGTGGCCCTGGCCCGTGTCTCCACCAGACAAAATATAGCCTGGAAGAATTAGAACGGATATTCTAGTGGTGTCTGCTAGCATCCGGGCACTCAATGTGACCAGATAAGGGTATCTGGCAACCTGGACAAAGTGGTCAAACAGGGCGAGATTCGACCCGAGAAAAGAATGGGTTCCAACCATTCCAAAAACTACCCGGGAATTCCCGGGTTGGACCGGCAAATAAATGCGGTGGAGACACGAGCCGTACTCAGTCCAGAACGGTACTGTCCCGCTCCGCATGTCGGTGGAGAAACAGAAATAGAGATAGTTGCTAGAATTGATCTCGGCCTCCAGCTAAGCCAGTAGCAGCGATTTTCAGCTGATGCTGTAGTTATCCCTTATGAGTTCAAAAAAAACGGCAAAACCTCTTGAGTTTCAAACAGGCAAATGAAGGCCAAGCCATTTTACTTATCTAGATGCACACAACTCGACGATCACGCGATCCAATCAAGATTGTCAATGAGTAAATAGTATCGTTAAGGTCGTCGAATTTTATGCGTTGAGATAAGTCGAAAAACTGAGCAAAGCAAACTACACAGGGTTGGCCAATACTGGGTTTTAAAAAAAAGCGCAATCCACGTGGGTTTTTGTGTTTTTTAAAAAACTATAAACCTTGGTTTTTTTTAAAAATAACACTCCCTATGTGTGACTTGTTCCTTTTGCCCTAAAATGAAGGGAAAAAATGGTATAATGGCCCTTAATTGCTTTTCCGATCAGGGCATGGATGTTTTTATGCTTTTATGCCTTTATGCCTTTTTGCCTGTTTGATTATCGAGTGTCATCACCCCCCCCCCCCCTCTTCCCTATCAACCCTAGTGCACACGTTAACGAGTTGTCACATTGAAACCTTATATTAGATACGCCTGAAGCGTCACACGGGATTTATCCTGTGGCGCTATAACCCGTGACCACCCCCTTGCGGGGGGGGGGTCTTGCGCCCCCAACGGGGGTTGTTGTGCCAGGGGGGTTACGGCGCCACAGGATAAATCAAGTGTCGCGCATCCGGCGTATCTAATATAAGGTTTCAAGATGGCAACTCATTAGCGTGTACACTAGGGTTGATAGGGAAAAGGGGGGGAGGGGGTGATGACACTCGATAATCAAAAACAAATGAATCCTGTGCTAAATTATTATTTTACTGAGCCCCCCTTCAACCGAACTGTAGCCAAAATAGGCATAAAACCATAAAAAAATCTATACTCTGACCCCATTACCATTTGTTTTCCTTCATTTTAGGGCAAAAGGAACAAGTCACACATAGGGAGAACCGAGGCACAAACAAAAAGTACAAATTTGTTGCCCAGACGAGTAATTTAAACAAACAGGTTTTTGGGGTTAAAATTCCAGGTTTTTTGTTTTTAAAAACCCCAATTTTATTCTTTTAGCTTTAGGGGAGGAATATAAACTAATTACGCCTTTTGTTTAATGCCTGTTCAAAAATAATTTTTAAGCACTAGAGAAGACGACCAAATCACTACGAGCTCCGATGGTCAATCCGAACAAGTAGACACGACTGGTAGTTCTGAAAGACTTCTGGAACTTGGTAAAGATATTTCCCGAAATCTCTTATAGATTTGTGGCTTTTAGGTTCAGTGGTTAGAGTTAATTAAGTGTAGATCGCATGTGCGGCATACCTAGCTTGTATCTGCCGCTTGCGAATTGCATCCACTCGCTGCCCTTACGGCCTCAATTCAAACCGCATGTAAGCATCAAAAAATAGATATCAAGCGAAAAAAACGGTCATATCTGAATTGGCTTCTGCGCCTATATAACGATTAATTTAACCATCTTTGTGCGCCCCCCCCCCCGGCCAAATCCTACCTACGCCACTGCGCTGAGCGGCAACTATTGCATCCACGGCAAGATTTTAAATTTTTAAATCTTGCAACTGACGCTGGCGGATGGCGGCAAAAACGGCAACTTTTGGTTTTGGCACACATGCGGTCTGCGCTTAATGAACTTTTAATCCATTCTCCTCAGCAATTGCTTATCTAGGACCCCTCAGCCCTAACCTTAAAATCGTTTCTTTCATTTTTCTTTGGCTTTTTTTTTAATTTGTTGTGTATTTGCAAAGATGTTGCTTTAGCACCTTCGACAGACAAGTTGGAAGACTCCGAGAGTGCTGACGTTCAAATATTTCTCAAGTCCGTTTGCACGAATATCGGCATACTTGACATAATGTATAAATATCTCATCCGTTTGGGAGAAAAGTATTCTACAATATGGTTTGTGAATGCTTTGAAAATTTGAAATTACACTCTGTGCAGCTCAATTTGCTTAAATGTTTTTTTTGTAACATTTATAGGCCTTCAGGACTAAGTGAAATTTTTGTGGATGTTTACGATCGCTTGCGAAATCACATTTCCCATCCATCCATATTTAGGTTGACTTTTTTTGTAACTAAATAACGTAACGTAACAAAATTTTGAAATTTCTGGAAACGAAATAGCATAATGTAATGAAATTTTCACAGACCATGTAACTGAAACGTAAAGCAATATCAATTTGTTACCCTGCCCAGGCTGCCCTGGTTATAATAATATAAATGCCAGCCGCGTACAGATCCATGTGTACATGCATGTACTAAAACGAAAACAATGGGTAAAGTTGCACGGAACTAGTGATCATCAAGACTGACAATCGCGGTGATAACTGAATGTAAGCCTATAAATATTTGTTCACACAGTGTCCATATATGATCAAGGAGAAACGACTGCATGGAATAGTTTCCATTAAAACAACTTGAATATTTGTAAACAATAAACGAATCTGATTGCAATGGGTCTTACGATCTTTGATCATGTGCAATGAGCGGTAAATGACTAGAAGAAAATCCTCCCCCTTCATGTTCATGTTCAATGGACACTGCAAGGAAAGCCTGTCGGTCACGCCTTAATGTGGTCTCATTTTCCTAAAATACATTAGGTTAAATAATAGTGTGTGTTTCCATGGGTTGGTCAGGAAGCGGAAATCTAGAGGTGATCGAACTGATCACGATTCACCGTGTTTGCAAGGTTATTCTGAATAATCTGTAGACCTTTGCCCACAATTGCTACAGTAGGCTATGTCATATAGCTGCCACATGAAATACGCCTACTGTATTAATTGTGGCATCATTCTTTTTCGTTTTAGTGCGAAGTTTTGTGGAACGAAACTAGTGTCAATTAAATTTAAATATGCATCTGCACGTGGCTGCCATTAACATTATTATAAGTAAAACAAATTAAAGGGAGGACTAACCTTTTTGACTACATAAAATCTAAAAGATTATGTTTTAAAGGATACATTTTAAAATACCTCATAAAAATACCAGTTATGTTATTATTACTTTTAACGAACCTTTGTTTAAAATATTATTATTATTCCTCAAAGAATGAAAAAGTTACAACCAATAATATCTCACTTTTGTTGGGAATGAATAATTTTTTACTCACTGTATATAATTAACTAATTTTCTAGTGTGGATGTTGACGAGGAAGACATGAAGGAAGAAGGGATGGTTAGTTGTTTTTTATGGAAATACAATGTAATGCCAATAGAGGATTTTTTCTTTTCTTTTCATAATTTTACCATATTTGTATTTAAAGGCGACCCTGATTGCCTGTGAATTCAAAGCCGATAAATGGCTGGCGTTGACCGCAAGAAATGCTGCCATAGTGTCCCCAACATTGCCGTAATTATTTGTCTTTGTACTAGACAATCCTCTGTGTTTTTAAAAATTGTTTCTTTTGAATTTAGCCTAAAATAACTAAATTTTAATTAATTGTTTATAGCCCCAC
>JAQIYI010001516.1:0-11701 GCA_034700265.1 Polyzonium germanicum
GCCTACCTGACAGAAATCTGAACATTTTTCAGAAACTGTGTAATATCCCTTTTCGTTGGAACAGCGGAAGAGTCTGGTGTGGTCCATGTAAGACGCGTCCTTAAATTTTAATAATTTAAATTAGGTCTACAACTCTACATGCTTATGAAAATAAGTTTTACGCAAGAAAAATCGTGTCGACAAAATTCTTACCTTATCATAAGGTTTTTTTCCACCAATGGCCACCCAAAAAAAGTTCTCAGGTTCTTCGCCCTCGTTGACCACCTGAATATTGTACAAGTCGCCTGGATAGATATCGCTTGCAATGTCCTCGACCAATTTGGCATCTTCTGGATCGGCTTTCTCGCCGATCCACACGTAGACAACGGTGGAGGTTGCTTCCTCGGTTCCGCCTAGAGGCACCTCCAGAATGTAACTAATACAAATTTTAAATTACATTTTTAAATATTTATCCTTTCATAAAAAAATGTGACTATTGAAAAGCGCAAGAAAAAAATCATTACCAAAAAGCCGAATTCAACAATGCAGCGTCTGGAGTTACCTGCAAACAAATAAGAAAGGAACGAATTATAAGTAAAAAAATATTTGTTATGCAGTTCGACTCTGTAATTAGTGAACTCACTTGGATGCATCTGGTACAAAGGATGCTGCCGTTAGCCCTGATGTAATATAGCTTCACATTGTTGCTCGATTCTGTCGCCGGTCCTGGCCCCGCTATTGGGGTTTCGGTTGTATCTGGTTTTATCGGTTTAACCCGCTTTCCCTGATGAATGATAAACTTCCGCTTGAAGTGCGCTAAGAACTTCAAGTTCTCTTGTTGCTGCAAATCCAGATAGAAAGAGTTAGCCAATAACCATTATGAAATGCCTAACATAATTAAACTTATTCATATAGTACTTTTATTTTTAATTTTATTAAATCTTTAAATCACAATTTTTGCAATTACAATTGAATCATTATTTTATTTTTCTTCAATAATTGAATTGATTTAATGAAGGTATGCTAAACTTGCTTGTTTTAAAATAATGTTAGATACCGCATGCCTTATTCCTAGTATATAAACAGAATACCCATATTAATATGCTGGCTAAAGACACGTGATTTTGACAAGAACCTGATGCGTCCTGATTACTTCCAACTTGTTGCCAAAAAGGGCCTCGAATTTCTTTTGAAGGCTAAAAGTGAACGTGAGCCAGCCCATGTTGCCGGCGTTGCGACCCTGCCAGAAGTAAACAACACACTGGAAATCGTCCTCGAGCGGCTCGTCCGCATCCTCGCAGTTGCCTTCGTCACCGTCGGCTGGCTCGTTGGGAACCCAATAGCGACAAAGAAACACGTAACAATCCTCAGTGTAGAAATTTCCTAGTGGAGGCGAAATATGAGCGATCAATATCAATGATAATACAAATAATAATAATAAAAACAATAATAAAAATGTCACGTCCTATTGACTCACCCAATTCTTCTTCAGGAAGGCGTACAAATTTCCGTCCTTCAAGAACGAACGCTTCCATCGCTTCCAAATCTTCATTCCATTCCTCCATCAATTGTAACTGATAAATAATTAAACAACCATGAGTACGGTACGCAACTAAGCATGCTAGACAAACCTTGATCGATATGTAATATGTCTTTACCGCTTCATCCTTGGACATTGGCGGTTGTCGTGGCGTGAAAAGTGCCGACAGATCGGTCTTCGCCTCTTGACTAGACATCCACTTCTGCATGAAAAAAACATATTTACGTTAGGCAATCGAACTTTTTTTTACTTTTAAAATAATTAATACAGATGCTGAAAAATAAAATATATTTATGACTGCAAAAATTGTTCTACAAAACTTGATTTGAAATTGAAAAAAAAACGTTCAATGTCGAAAAACATACTTTCAAATCTGCTCCTGTTCTGGCGACCGAGTTTGCGGTACGAGTGAAATCCACAGCTATTACGTCATCCCATCCGATAAATTTTGACTTGAACGCTTGAGACTCAGTCCTGGGTAAACATTCTTAACTTCTCACTTCTCCACATTTGAGAGGTTATAAGAAAGTATTCCTTGATTAAATGATTGTAATCATTTAATCAAGGAATACTTTCTTAGGACGCAATTCTTAAGACTGACCCTTCCAAAACTCTGTTGACGAAGGCATAGTCTGGTCGAACTAACATATTGCACACTTCATGCGACAACTTCAAGGCGGCGGCTCGAACTAGACGAGTTGACTTTCGACCAATCCTGATCAGAAAGAAAAAGAAAAATACGCTGGTTCAATAATTCAAATAAAAATGAATGGTGCGCGATCACGTAATCGTACTTGATCAAAATTGATCTTGAAAGATAACTTTTATAAAGAAACAGACAATCAGCACGTACCAAACAAAAACGTCCGTAAAGCAATCTAAAATGTAGACATTCTTGCTTTTCAGAAGTGATTGAACCAATCTATTATGTTTTACTTCCACTGAAAAATAAATGCACAAATTATTCATTTTGATACATTTCTGTAAAGTGATCTTGAAGGCTACAATTTCGTAATTTTTGCTAGAGTAGAACCATCTAATGAACCCAGTTTTCACTAGAAACTTTACACTGCAGGTGCACATAAAACTGCAGCATAGATATAAAATTAATTCAAAAGTTTTTTTGCCAGAATTGCCAGAAAAGATTTTTTAACTTCCCAGAAATTAGTTTTCAAGGCGTCCATAAATATATTCTCACTTCTTATAAAGATTCTTTTCAATTACTCTACCTGCTCTACAGCTAACTGCAGTTTAGTTTTAACTTTTAAGACAAGTTTTCCAAAACGTACAAATAAAACAATGCTTAATAAATTTATAATAATATTAAAAACAAATTGATTAAATGATCAAATTGCCTTGGGGTAATTCCAAATATCCCATTCCCAATCCCACTTGATAAAGTCTGGCCGGAGCTGGCACGAAATCGTCGAGAACGTGTTCGGTCGGAGATTCCTCAGGCGCTGTTCCGTCTTCGCGATTTAGCAGATGCCAGAATTCAGCGGAAGCGTACTCTTCTCCTTTCGTCACGAGGATAATTTCAGCACAGTTTTTGCGCTCGTTCTTGTTTATTTTCTCAGCGACAAGTCTTTGAAAATAAAAAAAACCATACGATAAATTATAAACAGGCCTATCCACTCTTAAGTCGAAAATAATGATGTTCACCATTATTTCAAAAAATGAATTACCTGCCCTTGGAACGCAAGACATTTTTGGATTTTTTTCCCTGCCAGACATAAATCTTTGGCCCCATATCCAAGACAAACACGTAGCGAGGATCGAGCGAGCTATAATCCAAAGGCACCTTTAATACGAAAATAAGGCAAATAACAAATAATGGGAATTTAAATAATTTTATAATTAAATTAGGGCAACGGTCAGTTAAATGTCCATTTCGGCATGCCCAGGAAGTTTTAACAAGTTATTCATACACACACATACTGAGTACATGGATTTTTACCGGTAAAAGGTTTTGCTATATAAACTTTTATTCCTTTCTTATGTTGAAGATGGTTTGCTTACTGCTTCTAGGTAGACCCCTTTGCTTGAGCCGTGAAGACGATACAGCCTCGTTACATATTCCTTTAAAAGAAAGCATGTTCTCACGCTAAGCTACGATCGAATTATCCACACAGATTGAGATAATTCATTTTCGCAACTCACAACATCCTCCACAGTGAAAAAGCCACTCTGAGTGCGACCGCCTTCGATGTACGTTATGTCTGTGCTGAAGAGGTCGAGAAACTCGTCGCTTTCGTCGCCCTGTTCCTCTCGAACTGTGCGACCATGTGCGCCTAAATAGTTCCTCAGATTAACGGCGTGGATGGCAGCACAGGCCTTCTTGTCCAACTACAGCAAAATAAATTCAATTACACCCTGGGTAACCAAGCTTTAGTGATATTTTAGCAATTATTTAAAAATCAAACGTTTGTACAACAACTTACCGTGGTCTTTTCGCCGATCCAAAAGAATATCTGCCAACTCAGGCAGTTGGTTTCGTCGAGGTTCGTCTTGAGAATGATGTAGCAATCACCCTCATAAAACTTTCCGATCAAACCTTTGAAAATCAAATTTCAAAAAAATCACTAATCTTAAAAAATAAAACTTAAACCTCTCAGATTTAAGCACCTTCGTCCACTAAATTCGGAATAAAATTCTCAATCTCCCAACAAGAAAGTCCTGATTTAATACAGAAAAAAAAATCATTTTAAAATAAATAGGTAAAAAATAAATAGATACCGGTATATAAAATTAAATAAACAAATAAATACAAATACCTGGTATCTGTCCAACATCTTCCTCAAAGAAATCGCTATAATCCAAAGGAGGCTTCTCAAGAGCTTCATCCCACCTTTTAGGTCTGAAAATAAAATACGGTACTAAAGGACCAAGGTTGACACGTTGCAAAGGCAAAAATTAAGAAAAATAAAATATTCAAATACCTCAGCGATTCGTTGCACGCTTCTTCAGCTTTTGTTTTGTTCTTGGCCTCGGCAATGTCACTCATTCCCTTAAAATTAACGGGGGAAAAATGGAATCGTAGATGAGTACAGCAACAAAATCCCTTAAATCTAGCAACCACTTCAAAAAATCATACTTTGAGTATTTTCGCCTGATCACTGTCAGCTTCGCCTTCGCGTCGTCGTCTGAGTCTCATTTTGCGTGCAATCGGATCTTTAATTGGTGCTGGTGACGCAAAAGAAATAAAATTAATTAAGCATTTTTAAAAAATTTAATGAAACAAATGAACACGTGACACAGGCAAAATCAGTTTTTTGTAGATGCAGAAAATGCAGAAACTAACAAACCATACAAACTAAAACAAATCTAAATTGGAAAACAACACATGAAAAATTGGAGTTTGTAAGCTAGGAATTTAATTAGGTTGCCACTAGTAATGTAAGGTTCGATGAAAATAAAGGGAACACTTCCATGTTGTAAATTTCATGGAAAATTTGTAACAAGTCTAAGTTATCATATTAGTCATCACTCATCAGCAGAAATCATCGCAGCTCGAGCAAGTCAAACATTATCTGCCGAATGCATCATTTCATTGAAGAGGCAGCATAATCACCTCTCATTCGTTCAAAAAGGTGTTATTCATTGGTGCTTAGTGCATACAAACAATAGTTTCTACTTATGTCCGGCTTCTACTACGAGTAGTCAAGAACATTGTATTTCCCGGGAGGCCTACAAAGAACACCATCAATTTCTCATGGGAAATTTTTGAAGTGAAAATCTGATACTACTAAATCTGTTAGTTCAGCTGTTGCAAAAAAAATCCTAATGCACAGACATGCACTAAAATACTCGATTAAATAGACTAATCTAATGGCAAAAACAACGAACTGTGTGTTAGTAAGGCTACAATCTACGAGTCATCATCGACTTCGCGCTGTTGGTTTTCAACCATGCCAATTTGAAAGGTGGCTCAATTGGCTTACCAGGTCTGGGATAGATGCACCTCGCATCTAGGCAAAGGAATTTTCATAAATGACAGAATAAAATACATATAAAACAAAATCAACTGAACGATGAATTGAGGAGGTCCGTTTGAAACATTAACTACCGGTACTGAATTACAGTAGTACTGTATAGTAAGTGCTGACACTGAGCTAAAAATAAAATCTAATATCACTTAAGTTCTCACGCAATGATAACGATGTTAGTGCTTTCTTCAATATCTCACCTTGCTGTTGAATGGGAGCTGCTGGCGCTGCTCCAGCAAGCCTCAATTGTGTGTTCAGCGAGAAGTCAATGTTGTAGAATTCTGCGTTTACAGCTTTAGAAATCTCGGCAGGTTTCGGAGGCATAATCAAATCTGGATTATCCTTCAGATCCAGAACCTTGGCGTAAAACAAAGAAAAATGATTAAATAATTTAAAAAAAAACACATACCTAAATTAAGTCATGCCTTGGCCTACCTCTAAATCCGTGAGCAGATGAATGGCGTCTGGCAACGTGATCAGGCGGTTTTTGTTCAAGATCAGTTTTTTGAGATTTCCACACCTTTAGCAATTGTGAGGAAATATATTTTCAGTAAACAATATCAATTATTTAAATGTTTGACTGGATAAAAGATGAATAGCACAGATACCTGCAAAGTCCTTCCGGTATCATTTCAAGTCTATTCCTGGCCGCTTGAAAAACTTCAAGACGGTGAAGTTTCCCTATGCCGGAAGGAATACCTTCGAAGTCGATTTGATTCTCATTCACGAATAATCGTCTCAGATTGGAGAGCTTGCAGAGCGATGGCTATGCACATGATAAATAAAGATGCAATTACTCATAAGAAAAAACGAGCGTTTTACGATTGTAACTAAAACTCCATTACAAAAAAAAATGGCTACCGGAAGTGAGGTGAGTTTATTGCGGCTAACAGACAGAACCTCCAAATTCTTCCAAACCTCTGGAAAAAAATAGAATAAAACATTAATTTCCTTTCACCATAAAAATAATCCATTTTTCATAAATCATTTTATCAAGGAATGCATGCACAATTACACTGCTAACGAATAAACACAACCAGGAAGTCGAATGACACATAATATTGACTCGCCTATTTGAGCTGGAACATCCGAAAGGTTGTTGTCGCTCAGATTGAGGCGTTTCAGACAAGGCAAAGTAAACAATCCGTCTGGGATCCGCGGAAGCTCATTGCAGGACAAATCAACATCTAAAATTGGAATCGGAAGAAGTTAACGTAAACCTTGATACGTTCTACATGCATGTTAGTCTGTGCATCATAGTTAAGTCTAAAATACTCGAAATTATATTTTAAAAAATACCTTGTAAGTTGATTAAGGTGTCCAAAGAGGTTGGAAAATTGAGCAAGGTTCGTTGAGTGTTCTTCATGTGCAACGTTTGCAATGAAGTGAGAACGTGCAATTGCCTAAAGCATAAATACGACATTAGCTTAATGAATCGTTATTTTCTGTTTTCATGTCACTAAACTCAGAGTGGGATTAAATAAAGGAACCTCAATTGGAAGTGTCCCAATGGATTGTTGTTTAGGATGAGGGTCTCCAATTGACTCAACCTCCTCATTTGTGGCGGCAAGGTCTCTAATAAGACATAGGTTCGAAAAACAGGAGAAACAAAGAGGCGAATCTTTCAGCAATGAACTACAGTATGAACGACGAAAAATGACGCAACTCACCAAGTTTGTTATTACTGAAATCCAGGAAAATTAAGTCGACCAAATTGACAAATATATGACTCGGTATGGCCTCGATGCTGCAACAGAAAGACATTTCTGAAAATGTACTGTGCCAGTAATTACACTACGGTACGGTATCTTATTTATGTGGCCGATATAACAGGTAAATAAGTAACAATTATTTAAGACCTACCTATTGTGACTTAGATTCAAAACTAATAATGCGTGGGATTCGTCAAGTTTTTCAGGAATTTCCTTTAGGCAGTTGTGACTGAGATCCTACAAATATTAATGAAACGTAATTCGTTTAGATTTACATGCTCACAATCAAAATGATAGGCTACAAGATAAAGCATAAAAGCATCGATCACTTCATTTGTATGTTTCATAGGTAGGCCTACCACTGTTGTGAGCTCTTCGATGTTGAACAGTTCAGGCGGAATCCCAGTTGCATTCAACTTGTTGTGCCGCAAGTTAAGGGTCCTCAGACAGGGTAGCTGTGTGATCTCACCGTGAATGGTCACAAGGTTGTTTCGCATCAAAGATAAATGCTCCTATAGAATTAGTCATTCTACGTTAGTCAACTTTTAGCAAATAAACTTATAGGTTGTTAATCATATAAAATGCGCAGGACGTGTCGCGATGAATTAGCTGGAGATAGTCTAAAATAATGGTGTTCACCAGTTTGTCCAGTTTTCCTAGTTCTTCTGGAATCCAGTCCAAATTTGTGCGATTAAGGCGCAACCACCTGAGTCCTGCCATGTCTCCAACAGCCTTAGGAAATGCATCCTCCTTGGAATGTGAAAAAGAACACATGTTTAATTCTTTAGTTAGGAAATCATGCACTATAGGTAGGGCCGTAGGCCTATAGGTAGGTATCCGGCCTGCCCAACCCTTTCGGTATATAAGTTCACTTTACATAAATCTCGACAAATAACCCCTTTCAAATAATGTTCATTAGTAGAGGCATGCACAAATCAGCACAATGAATCTACATTAACAAGTGCCACAAAGAGAAAAATAAACTTTTCCCGAGAAAGTAATAGACGTCAATTTGACACGTCTCTCAGTGTCGTCTTTTTACACACACACCCTGTACACCCTGTACAAGTACGTAATCCTAATCTTTCCTTTAAAAAGGCGCATTTCCCCATATAATACTTTGGCATTTTAGTTTTTTCAAGTGCACTGAAATTTTGAATAAACTATTGTATAAAAGTGAAGTTTAGTACGGTACCTGGAAATTATTGCGTGTGAAATCAATTCCACGAACGAACGGCAACACACCAGTGGACGCCATCTTTGAAAAGAGACGTGCAGTTCGTGCAACATAACGATCAACAGAAAACCGCGAAATTACGAAAATAACATATTACGTTGAATGAAAATTTCATAAGATTTTGACATTTACACTTTTTACACTGTAATGTAAAATATAAGAAACTATATAGGTATTGAACTTGCCCGTGCGAAATTCTGATTTTATTTACCATAATCATCAAATGATTGAAACAGAAACAAACAGAAGACAAAAGAATGTGATAACGATCAACTGTTCGCAGAAATTATTCAAGAAAAGGAAAAGTTTACATTAACTTGAGAAAACACTACTAAAGCAATAAGACAGGTACTCACATTCACAGAGAAAAATAATTAAAACTGTGATCGCTTTTTTGTCATGGAAATAAAATCGGAGAGAGCAAATTTACAAGTGGCCAAAAAATTAAATTTCATTTATTATACTCTAGATAGATATATACGAGCGTGCGTGTTAAATTATAAAGTCAAATACCGTATATTGATTTAAAAAAAATATTTAAGCAGCAACGATTACATTTTATTTGCTGCTTGGTCAGTAAATGGAATAATTGTTTATTTTTAAGTTTTAATTATTATAAAGTTCGGAATTTTGAATTTGAGGCGCCTCAAAAAGCCACAAAAAGCACTCTCAGACAGAAAATAAGAACAAAAAGTAGGAGAAAGAATACAAATGCCATGGAGAATGACGCTCGAATAAAAGACCAAGTGATCGTACTTTCAGGTATCTGCAGTTGAAGAGGTCTATAAAAAGTATGATCACGACGATGCATTGATCCCCCACACGCTACAGCGTGATAAATGTTTTGAAAGCAAGAAATAAATCGAAAAGATTACGGTAAATGAGAAATTAAAAAAAAAAAGAAATTACATAGGCCTAGGTGTAATCAGAACAGTAAAACGGAGTCAGGTGCTTGGTCGTCGTGCGGACATAACTTAATGCGAATAGGGAACCAATGGGAGACAGAAACGTTTCCACTCCCTGGAGAAGCCTAAATCCCCACCGCCGCTGCTTCCGCCACCTGGACCGCCATCCTCGCTCGAGTCGCCATCGACAGCCCAGAACCGTTTCGAGTCGCACTCGAGCTTCGATTTTCTCTGTTCAGGGTCTTTGGAGCAGAGCAGCCAGCCGAGATTATTCTTCAGAAACGATCGAAGACCGGGCGGCATCTCCACGGCATCTAGCACGGACTCGTCGCTCGGCACCATCTGCCTCAACTTGACGCAGCAGAGAAATTGTAGCGACGAATTGAATGAGCGACTGCGGACGACCTTCATGCCACTTCGCGCCGATGTTGATGAGACCATCGGATAAAGCTCCTTTCCCCGAAGTCCGTGGT
The DNA here is from genome assembly GCA_034700265.1 of Polyzonium germanicum. Taxonomy (NCBI): domain Eukaryota; kingdom Metazoa; phylum Arthropoda; class Diplopoda; order Polyzoniida; family Polyzoniidae; genus Polyzonium; species Polyzonium germanicum. The sequence continues at coordinate 9,833 of JAQIYI010001516.1, forward strand.
ACGCGATTCCTATATGGGTAGAGAATTCAAAGTCAGAATTCAACCAACATACACAACTTCAACAAATGAAATATTTATTAATGATTATATACCTAAGGGGCATCTGTTCTTGAAAAACGAAAGTGTTCCATGCCACATGTCCAAATGGAGACCGATTATGTTGCCCTGGCCAAACTTGGACGTGTAATTTTGGCAAACACCTCTGTGATGAATATTGCCAGTGTAGGACAATGCCCAGCTTTCGCAGTCTGAACCCAGCAGGCTTCCAAAAATATACCGATACTTCAAAAGATCCATCTCTGTCGTTCCGACACCAATCATCTACAAATTCCAAAAACGAATAAAGAGGCATAAATACAACGCTCATTCTTGGGTTGTTAAAATTTTTTTTTTGGTTCTTGACGACAAATATGCGATTTTGTAAAAAAAACTATTTTAAAAGAACTACATGTAAAGAAATAATATTAATGAGTTTGACCTTTTTTATTGACCTTTTAGATTTAATATATCTAACAACAAATAAACCCAAATATAAAACAAATTAAAACCAGTAAAATTTAAATAACGGTCCAAGGGTCAACAGCTCATCACAAATAATGCTAAACAGGCCAAATTGACTATCTTTGATATTTAAAAATGTTTAAAATTGGCTTACCATGTCCGTTCCGTACACCGGAGTAGTCATCTTGACTTCCCAATAGTATTGACCACCGATCATCCGCTGACTTCCGCGAACTGCAGCTGTGCCGCAGCTGAATTCAGGATGAAATTTCACTTCGCGGTCGTCGGAGTTCAGAGTTGTCGTCGACAATTTTAGACTATTGTCCCACGTCCAGTCAAAATCTGAAATAGGGATAACGACAAAATTAGGTAATCTGTGATTGAACTAATTAATGTATACAAGGTTCAATTTATATTAACCCGTGTCTTCCTCGCCACATTTGCAAGGGTCGCTGGCGGACGAACTATCCGAACAGCTCGAGTAGCGGACGTTGAACTTGGAGAGCGGGCAATTGCAGAAAGAATCGCCGGTCACCATTAAGTCTCTATTCGTTGACCCTTCGCTAGAGCTGGAACTTCCGAACACCTTCCAAGCCTTTAGGCCGGTCGAACGATTTCTCAGGGATCGGCAAGCGCGTCGCAACCGCCATCTGCGTGCGTACGAGCCGTGAAGATGATGATGATGACCTGACGAAGTAGTGGCGGCGTTGCTCGAAACGACCTTTTCCAACCTTTTGCTTCGTGTTGGATGGCCGGAGGTTTCCAAATCTTCATAGTTTTCATCATCTTCTTCGTCGCTGGACGCTTCGTTCTGGAAATATCTCTCCAACCAGACTCGACCTGACGTCCTGGGCTCTCCCATTTCCTTGTCAATATAGGCCTACTATTAAGAGTTTATTCATGAGTAGCCTAGTAGGACCAAATGAACTTTAATCACAGAATGTGCTAATGACAAGCTACTAACATGCAATTGCTACATGTAGGTTACATACATGCCATATGGACGGTTGTAAAATTTCCGAAAAATATGGAAAAATATTATAATAATGAAATAAAGGAAAAATCCAATAAAATTGGTTAATTATGATAAATTACCAATAATTTTTGACCTCCCTTTTAAATAAAATCAACATACTTTTAATTTCTGTTTACAATTTTACCGGACATATCCATATGGGCTGGTATAGGCCTATAGGTATAGGTCAAAAAATTATTGGCAATTTATCATAATTAACCAATTTTATTGGATTTTTCCTTATATTTCATTATTCTAATATTTTTCGGAAATTTTACAACCGTCCATATGGCATGTACTCTATAAAGTCTTTGATATAACCCGCAAGTGATATCACTTGCGGGTTATATCAG
>JAQIYI010001517.1:0-11701 GCA_034700265.1 Polyzonium germanicum
ATTTCCTTATACAGTAAACAGTGTACATGTAGCTAGCTTCCTAATAACTTATTATTTTTTAGAAATATTTGATTGATCTTTTTCTTAGCTTCGGCTAATTAATTAACATACCTGCAGTGCATTATTAATTGAATGCAATTTAATTGCATTGGCCAAGTCTAGTGCTTAGTATTCGATTCTGCGCAGCGTAACGTATGTGAAAGTACGCTATGACGTCATGAAACGTCATCAACATGGCCTCTTTTGATTAAAAATGGCCGCCGCTTGATTAGCTATTATTCAAGTAGTTCACCACTAGGAGCGCTGCCGTGCTGAATGTTAAATCGCGACACTTTTACCTTTCATGTCGGCTGATCAATGTTGACTCAATGGCAAAGTTTCATTTTAACGGCGGAAAGCGGACGACGCTCATTTCCGGTAACATGGTGTGGTACCGAGTGTACGTAGAAGGACTTCTAGCATCCAGTAGAAACTTTACAGCAGTTGATCACAAAACAACTAAAAAAAATAGAAATCCCAATAACGCTCCTACAAAAGAGCGCTAACATAATAATTTATTGACGTGCGTGGAAAGTTAGCTTGCTTTCAACTTCCACGTATCGACTTGCGATGATAAAATGACCATCAAAACGAACGTTTACGTAAGCCTTAGCACGCTGCGCAGAAAATCGTAAGCAAATCTAGGGCTAAGCTGGTTTCTCATGGGCGAACTCCAGCGAATTGTGACGTCATGTCGCGAATAACTATTTCCATTGAAGCATGTTCTTACCACCGAATTCGCCGGCGAACAGTGTTGACATTTCATAGCGTCTGCTAATATGGTGGCAGGTCGACCGAACTGTACATGATGATCATGATGCCATTTGGTTTAAAGAAAATTGCGCGGCAAAGATACCAGCTGATATCCGGTTAGAAAAACAAATCTGCAGTTTTGATTGGCTGCTGACAGTACAATTTGGTGAATTTTTGCGCGAATGCCAGCAAATGCGTTCGCTGCCGCAATGTTCACTTGATGCAGTTTTAACGGAAATTAGCTTGATTTCGCTGCAAAATTCGCCGCATGTGAAACTAGCTTAATTATTTAGTCGGTGCCCCTTGACCGATCACAATCACTGATAGCACTTTTGAGAAAATCGCCGGTTTAAATTGATTATTATTGGCATGTTGCCATTTCAGTTTAGTAGGTCGTTAATTTTCTTTAAACATAGGCCTATAACTTTTTACGGTGTCTATGCTATTCAATGTAATGTAAAAGTGCAATTGTTCGCGTGAGCCTTCTGGTTTCTCCTTACCGAGTTCCGGAAGTTCAAGAAAATGACAACTACCAGATCTTAACAAAATTGATTTAATCTTCAGATGCAGATTTTTAAATGAAACTTGGGTATTTCCGGTGTTTTTTTACAGCGACCAGACATAATTGAGCTATTTTAGCAGGACTAAACTAATAATAAGTACACCTAGTACACTCTAATTAATATCATTAACTACGAGTATTATTAGTTAAAATATATCTTTTTATGGACACCGAATTAGACCTATAATTATCCAACTACTGTTCAATACGTTTAAAATCTCACATTTTTTTAATTGCCTAATTAAAATTATTTTAACTATTTTTCAAAAAAAAAAATTAGTCTTTCTTTCGTTCTTTCTCTTCCAACGATATATTTTTTTATCGCGTTTAACGTTATTGTTCTCGATAATCTGTCCATTGTTGTTTGCGCCAAACTCCGTTCGGGTCTTTATAACGTAGAAATTGCCACACACACAAGCAGCCATATTCTATTCTTCCGTGGCAGTAAAATGGAGGGGGAAGATTTGAAGGAGGTTTCAATAGACAAAACAATGGGCTTATTATACAGCCCATGAGCGAGGGCAAATAAAAAAGTAACCTCATAATAGGCCTACATAGCCTGCATACACAAACACAATACAGTATGCAATTTCTGCGGTAGAAAATCTCGATCCCGATATGCATACGTCTTTCATCTTGATTTGAATCGTTTGATGACGCACTTCCTCTTGTTATTCATAGGTGCGCCCTCTTCTGCACATTAGTGCGAAGACACAACAGAGTTGAGTTAAAACACTACAAAGTTGAGTTAAAGCATAACATAGTTTTAGTTAAACCATTGCAAAGTTGAGTTAAAACATTACAAAGTTGAGTTAAAGCATAACATAGTTTTAGTTAAACCATTACAAAATTGAGTTAAAACATTACAAAGTTTAGTTAAAACATTAAAGGAGAATAGACAAGAACTTTGACTTTTTTTAAAAGATATTTCAAATCACTTTATGTTTAAAGATAATATTTTTTAATTTTATTTTATTTTTTCAGCAATAAATATGCTCACTTTTAGCATTTGAAATATTCTCGACTACCCCGTCATTTCCGGTAAACGATATGTGAATCATGGTGATGCGCCACGGGACACTATGACGCCCTACGTCTCACTTGACTAATGAAATTTTTAAACTCGTAACGGAAATTTTCTTAACTAGACCTATTTATGATTTAAGGTGGAATGAAACTCTGCATTCAAGACATTCTCACCAATAAGTGTTAGGCCTATAGTGTTTATTGATATTGTATTACAGTTGTGGAGGGTTATCGATAATTAAGGTGTTTTTTTTTCCGATGACCTATCTTGAGTGGAAAAATTGACCAAAACAGTGTCTCAATGCAGACAACATTATTTGACCACAGAAAGTGACGGCGGCATTCATCATTGCCTTCAAAGTATAGGGTTTTTTCTACTGATAACGCGATAAGTAACGTTAATTTTCCCACTGGCACTCAAATCATAGCCCTCAAACCTGCTCTACGAGAATACGAAAACCTATACACATTGCTATTTTTTTCATAATCATAGTAGGATACCAGAAGCCAATTGTCAGTCAGTCGTGCTAAAGAAGGCCTACGGGGCTGTATACACTACAGCTTTGCAGCTGCATGGGGTCCATTAAAAATAAAATCTCAATAGGATTAATTAATTCAATTTAGCCCTACTTGTAACTATTCTAAGGCATCCAAAAAGGCGAAAAACTACATTTGAACCAGCAGATGACGGGATAAATTTGGCGCGCGAACTCATGACAACACATTAGAACTTCCGGCTACATATTTCCGGTGTTCACAAGCAATTATCTGCTCCGATCGTTTACTCACGTCGTCCGTTCTAGCGCGATCACCGTGAGGCATGAGACCACACGATATTATACAAAGCGCGGTTTATAAAAGACGCAACTAGATGGCGCTCCAAGCATTTTCCGGAAGTTGAAATGTGTGAGTGGACACGTGATATAAATGGCGGGAAATGGTTAAATTGAGTAAACATGTATAATAAAAAAAGGGTTATCCTTGAATTTAGCCTTATTTTTTTATTGTTTCATCAAATAAACCAATAAAAAAACGTCAAACATATCTTGAATAGCCCTTTAAACAAAATTAAATATTATTTAGCGTACATGTAGTAATCGCATTCTGAATTGTCTCTTTAATTTTTTGTGGTGTCTCCTCTCTATATATTAATAGCAGGGCTCTGTCCATCTGTCCCTATCTTATCTTCTTATCTTATTGTTGTCCGTGTATCAGTTTACGTTGAACTTTGCGCCCTTTTGATTCCCCCCTTCCTTCCCGGCATGCAGCGTGGCATAAAGCGCTCCGATTTATTAGGCTAAGCCTCAGGTCCTCTCAGTGAGAGGGGCTGAGGCTTAGCCGGATGAATCGGAGTGGGCAGAGACGCCCGGACAACAAGGCGTCGGGCCGCGAAGCGGCCCCTCTCGCCTTGTCTTACTTTATATATACATTGTAGTCTTTGGTTCTTGCTTTGTGAGATTGAATAGATTTGCGCGCTAAATTTCGAAATACAGCTTCCTATGTTAATGTAGGCGTAACTAAACATAAGGTTAGGCCTACTGAGGACAGAAAGCCACGTGGGTTTTATTTTTTTTTTTTTACTATATATGCATGTATAATTGTATATATACATGTATACTTTACATGATGTATATAGGCCTAACTTTGAATGTGCACAGATAACATATGACTACAAAAGGGGAGGTCGGGCTTGTATGCAGTTCAATTAGGCTTAATGGCTTATGCGCATGAGTGTTTGAAGAGACATATTCAGTGTGCAACATGCCAATAGTCCTACTGCGTAAACCTTTATAAGCTGTATATTTATATCTAGGTATGATAGGCGGGCCCTCATCGTGTATTTATTCAATATGTTGTACAATTATTGATTAATTGCTTATTTGCTCTTGTGAGTAGTAGGCCTACAGGCCTTACTCGGCCTATTCGACCTGAAATTCATACGTTTTCTATGCTTTGCATCTGTAGGTCTAGTTGGAACAGGCCCATTAAAAATTGACAATGAAAATCAATTTTAATTCACCTCAAATTGTGAATAGGCCTAATTGAATTAATCGACAATTTAATTTAGGCCTACGTGCACACTTTTTTTTTTTTATAAAAGTTCACAAATTTTATAACGAAGTCAATACGATATAGTAGGCCTAGGTCGACCGTTTCATGAATGAAATGAATGATTAATGGCAGTTTTGATGACGTCAGCCATGTTTGATGGTTTCAAACATACCGCGTTTATCGTAACGTTACGTCTACTCTTTTACTAATGTAACAAATCATCTCGCTTGTATCGTATGCACAGGTGTGATATCCAGCTGGTAGCTAGTCTTAGTAAAAGCTATTGATTCATTTGGATCCAACTTTTTATTATATTAATTCATGGAGAGTCATCATGGCCGCCGGAGCCATTCATTGGTATATAGGCCTATTATAATAATAATGAGCTAGTTCAAGTTTGTATGTTTATTCCATAATATTCAACACCACATGATTATTGATTATTATCAATTGTGCCTAATTTTCTTGACAAATAGAGCCTGCATTATTGATGCGCCAATTGATTAGGCCTACAGACTTATTGAATAAATATAATAATTAGGCCTACAGACTTATTGAGTAAATATAATAATTAGGCCTACCACTTAAAATTGTGCATAAAATCTTTTACTAATTAATTAATAATTATAAAGTAATGGACCTATTTCCCCTGGACATTGTACTCTTAAAAAAGAAATAAAATTAAATAAGTTGCCCGATTCTCTCACTTTGTGGCGCCACTGTCGTCGCAGTCGCCGTCACGTTCAGTGGCATAGTCAGAAAGGAAGTTATTATTTTTGTATAAGCGTAGCGAAAATATTTCTGCTAGGCCTTATTTTTATGCCGTGCAAAAATATAAAAAATAAATTAACAGACAGGTAGACAGACTACTAGTGAGTTAACTAACGAACTAATCAAAACTCACCAACTTTGAAATTTAAATTTCTTTCGCTTTTCTAAATTTTAAAATAATTCAACGTAACTCTTTAGAGCAGGTCAAATATGGTTGTATTTTTCAATTTTCATTCATAATAGTTTAATTGGTCATCATCCAACGGTTTATTGATTCAATTAGGCCTAATTTTTGTTTAATTTTTCAAAGTCTCAGCAGACACGATGATTTTTCATATTGTGCGTGTGTGACGAGTCGCTGCTCTGTGTGTATCTATCTTATCAAACTCAAAAGTAATATTAATCTTTCTGTAACTTGGATAATTCAAACTCTGGTGAATTTTATACATAGGCCTATGCATACGAGTATTTTTTATGTCGAGTCTCGTTATCTGGAACGCGACGGCATTGCTTGCTTCTGCCCACCTACCCTCGAACTAGATTCCGCAGTGCAAAAAATGGACTCGTCCGTGGGCGTCTTGTTATCCTCGGGAACATATGGCCGCAATTTTATATTATTATATGTGCTCTGTCGACTGTGTGCGTGCAGCAGTAGAGTGTGTTTTTCGATCGACGCCTCTCGAAAGTAGCCTCGACTCAGGGCGCCGTCCAGGCATGTGTTGCGCCCCAGAGTGAGTCAACCAGAAACTAGCTTCGTCCGCATAGTTTGCATTATTATTTCTTTCTTTTTTTTTTCCTCTTTTTTTTTCTTATTCCCTCCCCTCCCCCCTTGCTCGACGTTCACGTTATTTGCCAAAGTAGAATGGCCGAAATAATTTGAGTTGGTAAGCGGATTCTATTGGGACTTTGGATGGCGAGGGTATTTCCTTCTGCCCGGGTCTTTTTGACTTGCTTAAAAATCACGTGTCGAGATTTGTGTGTTCCCACGTTTTCCTTTCATTTTTACTTTACTTTGTATGCTGCTTCCCTTTTCATTAACTTTGCACACTTTTCATTTTTCACATTTTTATTTTCAAATTATCCACTCAAATTCAACATTTTTTTATCATGAATTTCAACTCGAGCAGAACATTATTATTATTATTATCGAAAACACGTGCACAAATTCACCCACGTGACTTGGGTAATAGTGCACTCGAAGTGCTTGAGTTGTTAATTGATGTTCTGAAGATGGAAATGCACTTGATGGCTTTGAAAAATATATATTTCATTTTGACATCGGTGAGATTTTGACATCGGTGAGATTTTGACATCGGTCACCTTAGTCATCGGTATTCCGCTAAAATATCGATATTCTGATTTCTATATTTCTCATTGGCTGATGGACGTCACGTGTGAGTGACGTCATGAACGGAATTCTTAATCCTCAATTTCTCATTGGCTGATGGACGTCACATGTGAGTGACGTCATGAACGGAATTTTGCTCAAAAGCGGCAGATTTATCTCAAGACAGAATGAAAGTGAAAGCTCTTTTTCAGTTCAAGTTGTCAATTTCTGCTTTACAAAATTCGATTTCATTTTGCCTGCGAACGATGAAACCAAAATTTGTAAAGCGAAAACTGAAAATGTTTCTGGTTTCATTTTTATTTGTTCAGTTTTTGGTTTTATTCTGAACCCACTTTTAGTAGCAAACTAACAAAAAATAGTTAAAATACTTGTGCAGATTAAGTGATTATCCTGATATCAGGTTGAGTCAGGTGCTGTAATCTCGCGGGAGCTCCCGTGGCTCAGTTGGTTAGAGCTCGCTTCTACGCCTGACCACTGGGCGTTAGGGATTCGATTCCGTCCTGTATCCCTTGAGTGTTTGTCGTGTCCCTTGGTTCTGATAATGCCTAGGGGTCTGTAATTGGGTCCACAGGACCTGTTGACCCCGAAATACAATCATTATCATTATTTACCAATCATAGCCTTTTTCCATGTGGCCATGGGGTGCGGGTTGCACAGCAGACACACTACTGATGATGGTATCACTAACGGGTACTTGAGCGTTACTCGAATGTTAATATGCACATTACCCATGTTACCCCATTGTTACCCTTTAGGGCTACTATGGGTGAGTAGCGTTTGGTTAGGCAAGAGTTTGGTTAGGCAAGAGTTGATTTGGGTAGGCCTAGGCCTACTCTAAAACGGATTAGTGATAGGCCTACCAAGAACGAACCTTAGTTATGTCTTATAATTAATGATTAAGATTAGTGATTAATGATTAAGTAATGATTAACCTTAGGTCATAATTGTCATCATCGTTTCAATTTGATTTCAAAAATGATCAAATTGAAATCATGGCAATCAACCACGTTCAAGTATAGCTAACCATAACCAAGATGCAATACAAGCGTACACTGTATAGTCCAAATGTCAATTCGTGTGCCTCAACCAGACGATGCGTGAATCCCGTGATACTCGAATGACATGTGCGTCTGTTTATTTTTATCCTTGTTGTTTGTCCATTCGCATTTCTAACGTTGTTGGCTTAAAGGACACGTGACATCCGGTGCACCTGAGTGACTTTACATCACATGCAATTAGGAGAAATCGGTTACATTGAGATGTCGCTCGGACGATTAGGCCTAGTTCGATATATTCTATCATTCGCTATGTACCTTGATATATTCTAGTAGCGTAGTTAATGAAAGAAGTCCGTTTTGTGATCTCATCAGTCTTGAATCTCGGAAATCTCCTGATGGATTAGGCTATTTATTAAGGCTAAACAAATTTCGATAAATCCCATGGGAAATTTGACTATCGTTAATACACGTGATAATTATCGATCTGTTAAATTTTATTATTGGATGTTTAATTAAAGTTATTTAATAATAAATACATAATTAATAGCTTCAATGAATATTAACTAAATTAATTCAACGTATTTATTAATTATGTATTTAGGCGTACTGTTTATGTAATTATTTATTTATCCTATGTTTATTATTTGTTACGCATTTATTATTATATTTTATTAAATTATTTAGGCCTAATACATAATAAATAGGCTTAGCCTCAATAAATAATTTAAATTTGACATCTAAATAAGTTCAGGCCTAAATTCAAAATAAACTAAACTTATTTAACTTTTATTTGTTTTATTATTTTTTTATTTGATTGATATTTATTTGTGTATTTATTATTTATTTATTTAAGCTTATTTATTATTGATTTGTTTATTATATATTTAGTTTATTTATTATTTATATGTTTAAGCTTATTTATTATTGATTTGTTTATTATTTATGGGTTTATTATTTATTTATTTATTAGTTATCATTGAATATTTATTTAAACGTCCCGTAATTAAGTTTCACGGTTCGATAATTATTTAATGTGAAATTCAAATTACTTAGAAGCTGGATTTGAACTTAGAAGTTAAAGTTTCTGTTTTTGATTTGTCCGTGCCTACTCCTATCACGCAATCAAATGCAGAATTGTTGATAGAAGTAGACTATGTGCAGCGTATAGAAAAGCTATGGGGAGAAACGCAACGCAAGAGAAAGAGCCAAACTAAGCCGAGCTTAGCTAGGAGCTCCCCTTCGACGAGGTTAGGCCAAATACATGGTGGAAGAACACGTAGGAAGGCAGGCAGACAACCAGCCAAGCCAGCTCAGCCAACCAACGAACCCCTCTTGCTGCTGCTTGCTGCTTGCAAACATTTTTGCTATTGCAAAAGCTGGTTTTTTGATGACGACGACGCCGGCGACTAGAGAGAGCATTGCATAGAGACTGGCACTTCAATGTACACCATGTAGAATTTTCCAACAAAAAAGAAAGGCAGCTCGCTCTGTTTAGTCACTCGCTACCCCAGAGGCCGCGGAACTCAACTTCAGCTGGCATTTCCATCGGCCCAAAAGTACTCTGTAGAGGCTGCTGCTGGCTGCTAGATGGAGCAGAGGAGGGCGTGCGTGCGTGAGTGTTGTGTGTATTTTTAGGGGGTCGCTCTCAAAATGCAAGAAGAACCCCTGATGGTGGTCGGATGACTGGCTGGCTGGCTGGCTGGTTGGATGATGGTTTGCTTGGCTGACTTGCCTGCTGAATGTTTGCAACACGCTCACTCTTGCCAAAGGGAATTTTGACTAGTTTTTCGCTGCTCGCCCTTGCCTCTATCTGCCAACCAGCAAAACACGGTTTTTTATTTCTTATTTTAAAGCCAAGATAAGTTTTGAGCACAGGGGCTGAGATGATGACGATGATGATGCGTACGTATGCAGTATGCCCTATTGTTTTATTTTTTACTTTTCTTTGTTTTGTTTTGCTTTTGGAACAACAAGAAAATATATATATTTAATATAATAATTTTGGTTTAAGAAAAGTGTTGAAACTCGGACTTTTGTGTGCTGTGTTTACAAGTCGTGAGCAAGTTTACGTTTACAATTGTTGGAAAACTTGGAAACTTTTTTGTTTTTAATTTACGCGCTGAAAAAAAAAACATTTTTTTTTTTTCTTTTGAGGACCTTTCTTCAAACATCAGCGCCACACAACTTCCATCGTCTATTTGCATTTTTGTTGATGTCTTTTCTTGTATTTGAAGGGTGAGTATTGAGTAAGCTCCTGCAGCTCCACCTTTTATCGATCTTAACATTTTTTCATTTTTTTTTAAACTTCAGTTTCGCTAAATATTAGGCCATGTTAGGCCGGAAGTTGCAATATGAACGGGATCGGACGACGCCATTGCAAATAGGGTGCCATAGGCTGCAATGGATAAGGCGAAATGTCGCCTCGTTTCCATTGTAGTCTACATGCAACCCTAAAATTGGACGCACTATTAAACCGGAAATGAGCGTCATCTGCTAGCCACCTTGAAAGGCGAAATACTCGTTGAGACCATATTGAGCACCCGCCATTATGGTTGTGATTTAACATTGAGCGCCGCAGCGCTCCAAGCGGCGAAAATGCAAAGCCTAAGAAATATTACATGGTGTATATAGGCGCCTACTCTTATACAGAATACAGTTTAAAGGAGGGTACCTAGATGTCATAGACTCATAGGCCTACATTCTACATCTGACCGCTGGGGTTAGGGGTTCGATTCCTATCTGTATCCCTTGGGTGTTTGTCTTGTCCCTTGGTTCTGCTAGGGCCTAAGGGTCTGTAATTGGGTCCACAGGACCAGTTGACCCCGAAATCCTATCATTATCATTATGTGCGTGTATTCACACGTGTGTCAATTAGGCCTAATTGAAATAAGTCTCGCCTCTTCCTCAAAACGTACTTATTATTTACGTTTCAATTTTTTCTAACCAATATATTAATAAATTGGGCGATATATGTATAGTCCTATGAAAGTTGAAACTTCGGGCCAATTATAAGCAGTTGTTTGATTTATGACGTCACTCGTCAGCGCTCGTGATTCGCCCATGATTCACGACATTTAAATGCATTTGATTTTTTTTCTTCTTCTTCTGACATTCGTCAATCAGGTGCAGCCGGCAAGACCTCTCTACTTGGGCCTAACTAAATTGAATGTTGGCGCTTCAGACTTTTTACAATTTGAGTTTCAATAGGCTGGCTATACACCAACGTAACGTTTTGTAGGCTTCTCTTTTTCGCCGCTAAGAGCGCTGCGGTGCTCAATGTTAAATCACAACCCTGTTTACCTTTTATGGCACGTGCTCAATGTTAGATCAATGAGAGTGTTTCCCTTTCAAGGTGGCTAGCAGACGAAGCTATTTCCGGTTTACATGGCATATTGCTGAATTGTGCTACCGTAGGTACAATTGTACATGTACGTAGGGTCGTAGGCCTAGCCCCACTGTAGGCCTATCACTAAACAAAGAAGCTGTCTCGACTTAAGAAAATCTCAAGACTGCGTCTATGCGGCCATTTTTGTTGACTAATTTGAAGGTGTGGAATTGCCATCAAAATTAATTCTCGTCTGCACGCACCTCTCGCTCGATCTCATCACAGACTCACGAATTTTAATTGTAATGTCCCTTCGTACACGCAAGTTGCTAATCCTGTCTTGACTCTAGACGGATCTTGAGATTCGCATTAGTGATTCCGGCCATTATTTTCACCATTCATTGATATTAGGTCGATCATTCAACGAGCAAGTTTGAGGCCGGAATCACTTAATGCAAATCGCAGAACTTGTCTCGAGTCAAGACAGCTTTAGCAATTGCCGTACTGCCGGTTATGAAGGAAGATTAGGCTAGGCTTAGTCACAATTCGTGAGCTGCGTAATACGATCGAGAGGACGTCGTGCTGATAACTAATTTTGATGATGTTAAATCTCCCGGCGTAATCGGAAGTTACTAAAGCTGTCTCAACTCGAGATCAGTGCATTAGTGATTTAAGCCTTACTTCTCCGAGGTTCTATGTAGTTAGGCCGGGCTAACCAGTACTGCCAAGTGGGTTTTCTTTTTAAGTATAGTTAGGAATTGCGTAAGGCTTGTAAGCAACTAAGCATACTACAATGTATGACGTGTCCATAGACTCCATAGCGTCCA
>JAQIYI010001518.1:0-11700 GCA_034700265.1 Polyzonium germanicum
GAGTAAATGATGAGCGATGAATTATGGATTAAAATATATGATTACGCTTGGGGGTGTGACCAGGGCCGTCACAATATAAACAGCTGTTCCGTCTTCCCACACTTTCCCACGACCATTTCGCCAATCAGACCAAGGAGCAACTGAACAAGAAGATGGAATCAATCACCGGGAATCGCGAGAATGACATGAATGCATCTATGGCTAATCTCAATGAAACTGTGCATTCGATAACGCACCTATTCCGTTTGGCTGTCGCTCATTTTTCACGATTGTCAAGGAAATGGGCCAAGTTGTTGGCCGTCGCCAACGAGGAGCTCGATGAACTAAAGAAACGCGTGAGTTGATCATAGCTGTAGTTGAAATTGAATAAAGTACGATTAAATTACCAAGAAAACTCGATTGCAGTTGGAAATTTTAGAGAAGGTAAACAGATTGAACGATGAGAAGCTGCAGAAGCTGTATACGCGTATCGAGGCTCTGGAATTGGCTACGGACAGGTGAGTTATTAGATTAATTTAAAATAATTGCTCCATGTGTTGGGGCTGATTCGCATTGTGCTTGTGCAGTTTTTTATCGCGCAATTCACCGCAACCTTTTTTTTGTTTTTTCTGAAATAGGTTCGTCACATTGAAAAGGTCCGTCAAAACAAGCAACAGCAGGAGAACGCGGACGTGAAGTCCGGTCAAATCGCTTCATTGACCGGATGTATTTCTTCAAAAGTATTATCGACTTTTGAGCCGCGTTCGCGAATTATTTATTTAACATTTTCCTCGCTATTATTTGCTGCTCTTTGCATGCAAAAATATGTAATGTAGGCCTATGCAAACTTAGGTCTCCCGTTCCTTTGACAATGATTTGGGGTTTCTTTGAAGCTAGCTTCTGTTTTGAGAGAACAAATTAGTTTGGCGTTGAATGCTGACCAGCCGCCCAGATTCTTTAATTCTTTTTTTCACCTGCCTGATGCGCATGCATCTCTTGACGGCCAGCCAACATTTAATTTGCATTTGGGCAGGCGCCCCACAATCGATCTCTCGTCCTATATTTTCATGGTCCATAGAATGATCCTCTTTTGGAAAGCATGGTAATCGATGCCGTTCTTAAGCATGTTCCGTTAAATTCCAAAATTTCATCCAATTAAAACGCTTCACATTGTGCGAGGTCGTGAACTACTCGAGGCTTGAGCTATTGTGTATGCGTTTTCAATGTGTCGTTAGTTGAAGCACGAGTGTTTAAGTGCCAATTCTTTGTTTCGTTTGTTTCATATTCCTTGTTAGTGTGACATTTGTGCGCATTTTAATGGTACCGGTACTGCAGAATCTCGAGATTCGGCCCGCTATTTGTGCCTTAATTTTCTACCATTTATGTAAGTGCACTTTTTGTATTTTTGCATTTTTTTCTTAATAGGCCCATTTAGTTTTGCAGCTTTGCATTTTTCGAATAGGACTAGCAAACTGACTTTGCGTCCTTGTATATTAATTAAAAATTAAATGTGATTAAAGATAGACCTATACTCATTGTGCTTCAATTATTAGGCCTAGACCTACGTAAAGCGTCACGTAAGGTGTCAAAAGTTAAATATTTTAAAAGCTAGTATATTATCTTAACATTCTTCAAAAAACTCTGCAGCGTTTATCAAGTAACTCGTGTTTAATTTAAACAATTTGACCATTTTGCAAAAGAAATAACATGCCTAAGGAAGAACTTTAACGTGCAATCGTGCATGTCTTTGGACTGTATGCCTACACAACGCATTAAATTTCCGTTGAACAAACCGGTCTGACGATCAACTTCCCCGTATCGCCCATCACTATATATTCACTACTTTAGTCATTGTCATTAGTGCATTATCGCGATGACCTATGACCCGGCCGCAGTTAACTTCGCAATCTAGAAAGTGGACTTGTACATCTGGCGAAAGCACAATTTGTGTAGGTCTGTAGGTAAATAGGTGGCGCTTGATACATTACAAAGATTAGGCCTACAGGCGACGCAAATGACTGCCATTTTATGATCGCACTTACCTTTCATGCTTATTGTCGAATCTCGTGTTTAGACTGAAACACTTTTCACCAAATATATTTCAAATTAAAACAAAATAAAGTTGACAATTTCAAACGGGAGCCTGCAATGCGAGAAAATTCGACGACCGATTAAAAGAGCAGACGACATTTTATGGATTTCACTATAACCCGATTTGTCCACCCTTTTATTTTAATCAAATGAATAAAAAGAATTTCGTATTTTTATCGAAATTTGTTTTAGTCTCGTAACTTTGGTCTCATTTTTAATAAATTTATTAAAAAGCTTAGTTCTTACTTGTTGTAGAATACAGCTGTTTTAAAACTCGCCGAATAAAAAAGGTGATTCGACTCGAATGTAGAATTCAAGATGGCGGCGCCCACTGTCTATCCTCATTTGCTCATTCAAAACGATTGGGACGAAGTGCTAACAAAGTGAGTAGAAAGAATTGAAATTTCATATAAACGCTGACCTTGAATTCTATACATTGTCTCTTGCAGAGACGACGATGGAAAAGTGTGGATCAGCTGCAAAACCGCTGGCAAGTGTAGTTTGTCACTAGCTGCGTCATTGCTCGTTCGTAAACTTGAACATTGCTGTCAATCCCGGCTTTGCGTGATCAGCTGATCTTTTTAGGCAGCATTGGCGCCGTGCAGCTTAACGATCGCAATTAAGGAATTTGAATAATTTCAAATAACAAAATTAATAAATGCATAAAGGATTAAAAGTGTAGCAATATAATTCTAGTATCTAATAAAAGTTTATTAAATTATAGTAAATTAAATAAAACTTATTAAATAAGACTATGATCACTTGATCAGGCTTAACCTAACTAAATAGGTAGCTAACTACTAAATAATCTAACTAAATGATAAATACCCCGGTAACACAAATAAATATTTAATAATAATAAATAATAATAAATAAATAGGCCTAAATAATAAATTAGTTAACTATAATAAAATAATAAATAAATAATAACTAGGCTAATGGATAACTAATAACTAAATGAGTTATCTAATTGAGATTATTATTGCCTGCGTGTATGCTAATTAATTACAATTAACTGCTTATTGTGAAGGATCACCTGCAATCTACGGCACGCTGGAATCGGCGGCGCAGAAAAAGAATCCACCACGCTTGACATTGTCTTTAGGTTTCAGTGTCGATTCGTTTGATGGCCACGATTCGCCCTATCGATCCATCCACCTCTCGCACTCCGATCCGAACTGTCGCTGTCGATTCGTCGCACCCGTGGCAACGTTCCGTTCGATTCACGAGGGCAGCATGATGGCATTGGACGTCACCGACGGTGGTCTCGGAGTCGCTGCATGCACTGACGACAAACTGGGTAGACTGCATATCTGGGACACAGAAAAGGGCGTCTTAAGGGTATATTCGTTTGAGCTTAGAATATTGATTTAAAGCACTACGAAAGAAATCAATTAAAGCAAGAGTATTTCATCCTTATAATTGCCTACTGTAGAGACCTTTGGAAGGACATTCAGGTGACGTCTACACGTGTCGTTTCTTCCCTTCGGGCGTCGTCGTTTTGTCCGGTGGAGCTGACATGCGGCTGAAAGTGTGGTCGGCTGAGACCGGACATTGTGCCGCCACCATGGAGGGCCATATTTCAAGTGGGCCTTCTAGCTCTTAAAAGCGTTTTCTTTCCTTCTGAATAAACCAAAATCCAATTTCCAGTGATG
Source organism: Polyzonium germanicum (assembly GCA_034700265.1). Classification (NCBI taxonomy): domain Eukaryota; kingdom Metazoa; phylum Arthropoda; class Diplopoda; order Polyzoniida; family Polyzoniidae; genus Polyzonium; species Polyzonium germanicum. Next base: position 3,726 of record JAQIYI010001518.1, read on the forward strand.
TAAGATTATTTACATTCGTTTGGCAGCCATTACGGACACATCGTTCGTCGAACGTGGACGTAATCTCGTGTCCGTCTCGAAGGACTACACTGCCAGACTGTGGGATTGCAGCACCACCGACTGTGTGACTGTGCTGGCAAAAACCAACTGCCAAATCAACGGTTGCGATCTCGCCGAAGCATCAGTCACACCGGAAGTGGCATCTGACACCACCCGCAATCAATTTGAAACCAACAGTGAATGAATTAAATCCCAGCTTAATTTAATTTTACATGTTATTCAGTGCGTGCTTACTTTTTCAAATAAAGCTCCTGAAAATGAAGTTGGAACTGAAGGCAAACTTCTGCTGATGGCCTGCGAGGATGGGACGTTTCGGGCCGTCGACATCCGCTCCAGAGAAATGGTAGAGAAGAAATAAATAAATAAAGTATTTTGCGCAATATTTTAATTCCTATATGCATGCAGGTGTTCTCCATTGAATGCCCTTCACCTGTGACTAGCTGCTGCTTCTTGACTTCCACTGAGATCGCCTGCGGTCGTCGCGATGGAGTCATAATGAAAGTGGACATCCGCGCACCTAGGTAGCAATTTGCATCATCAAATAAAAATCTAAAAAGATTAAGAAAATTACCGCCATTTGATCAATAAAGAAGTCATCATTTCTTCCTTATTTCAGTCGGATCGTTCACAGCTGGCTGGATTCGTCCGCGGCAGTGCTTAGCTTGCGTCCTCATTCAAGAGGAGTTCTCGCTGGCAAAGGCATTAATTCATTAATCTTATATATTTATCCTAGAATTTCTTTACTTTGAAATTGTTTCCGAACATTATTCCCTTAATTAATCTTTCCAGCCGATGGACTTTGCGTTATATACAATGGCGCTGGCCATGACACCATTCAACTCACTGGACCTGACTGTGATCCGGTCAGCGGAGTCGCGTCCAACAAGAGGCACATTTTCACTTGTTCGCGTGATGGAGCCATACGCAAATATTCTGTGTAATGTCAATTCGGCGTCGATCGATCTCTAAACACATGTCATATCGCATACGTTGCATTATTTGTTGGTTTTGTAATACGTTCGTAAGCTTATATAAAAAAAACTAGAACAAAATATATTTTCTTTTGTGTTATTGCGATACTTTCTAGCGGGCATTGCACAAAACTACGTGCCTGGTGCTTTCTTCGCAAAAAAGTCCCCCTGCAAAACCAACTCCCGTGCAAACGGCTTCATGGAAAGGTTTGAATTTACCGCGGCGATAAAACAAAAAGACGGAAGGGGAATTCTTGAATTTGAGTTGTTAATCTGATAAAAAAAACAGTCAAAATTGATAAATTATGACAATTCGCTAATAAAATATTGGTTTGTTAATAAATTTAAATTTAACTCCTACTCTCGAAATTTCACTCCATATTTTTTGATGAAAAAGGCTTATTTAAAGATGGCGGCGCCCACGTGAAGAAGCCAAGCACGCTGAAAGTACTTTAAAAATAGAAGGGCGAGGACGAGATACGTCGACCATGGCTAATTCCAAGACGTTTCGTCTAGATCGGAAGATGAAGAACAAGGACCGGTACGAAGTGGAGCGGGCCGAGATCGCCGAGCTGGAGGAGCGATTAACTCAGGTGTGATTTAGGCCTAAGCTTACGCCTTTCTGACATGTGGCACGACGTCCATGCATGCACTCTGGATCAAGGCATAAGAAACAGATCATTGACTGCATTTACTCTTAATAGGAAGTGGATGTCTCCAGCGTTCACACCTTCATAGACTTGCCTCTGTCACGGTGGACACTCGCAGGTACGGTAGCTTATAGGCTATAGCTGTCCGCGACATGCCGGTATACGCGGTTAGAAATTATCCAAACAGTCGATTGATTTGGCACCTGATGCTGCGCTTGTTGCATGTTCCACGTGTACAGGACTTGAGAGCAGAAAATTCACGGAGCCGACAGAAATCCAACGTCAGTCGCTTCCATTCGCTCTGAGAGGTCTAGACATCCTCGGCGCTGCCAAGACAGGTTCTGGCAAAACGCTCGCCTTCGTCATACCCGTGAGTGTGCCTAATCAAATAAACAATTTACCACGCAAAGGTCAATAAGTTATCAGATCCTTTGAAAACCTGTTTCTTATCCGTTTGCATAAATAAAATCATAGGGGCGGAGAAGTTATTTTTTGTTCTAATTGCAATAATACATGTAAATTGTTTTAGAAATGTCAAAGTTCAATCGTTGATGAAAACTATAACTTATTTTTAATGTAGCCTAACTATTGGTATCCATTAAAAGCTGTATTTATGATTTACGTGTTTTGCTTCTGGTCTTGGTTGGGAAAATGCGTGATAGAACTAAAGAATGCTTAATGCATTGTTTGATGTTCGCTGCTGCAAGCTTAACCCGAATCTAAATCGGATTAAAAGCTGTGCAAATGCACTATAATTAATACCAGATTATAATTACAAATATTGCCATTTCCCACCTGTTCCAGATTCTGGAGAGATTGTATCGTAGCGAATGCATTAACTTGGACGGTTTGGTGGCGCTCGTCATCACTCCGGTGCGCGAGCTCGCCTATCAGATATTCGCCGTCCTTCGCGGCGTCGGTCAAAAGCACGATTTCTCGGCGGGTCTCATTATCGGCGGCCGCGAAGTTAAACACGAACGCGACCGACTCGATCACTGCAACATCATCGTCTGCACGCCAGGTCGACTCCTGCAGCACATGGACGAGAATCCGCTCTTTGACACAACTAACCTTAAAATACTGGGTACAAAGAGAGAAGAATAAATTCAGTTAAAACAGCCGACTTACTGAATTCTAAATATTAATTTATTACTTTAATCATGAAACAGTGCTGGACGAAGCGGACAGAATACTTGACATGGGATTCGCGAAGGACATAAACGCCATTCTGGAGAACTTGCCCAAGACGAGGCAAACCATGCTGTTTTCCGCGACGCAAACCAAGTGCGAAATTTCAAATAAGTCTGACCCATGCAAAAAAACCCAGCCTGAGTTTTTTAAATTTATGATCTGCTTTACTGACTGCTCCTATATTAATTGAAATTCAGATCCGTCAAGGATCTGGCCAGGCTGTCGCTGCGTGACCCAGTCTACGTTTCTGTTCACGAGAACTCCAAACATAGCACTCCCGAGGCTCTCAAACAGGTTAAACCAAAAATATATATATATTCATACTAAGGACTGATAGTAAGCTTTGTTTTCATTTTTCACATCAAAAGAGCTACATCGTGTGCGAATTGCACGAGAAAATGTCCGTTCTTTGGTCGTTCATCAAACACCACCTCAAGCAGAAGGTTCTCGTTTTCATGACCAGCTGCAAACAGGTGATAAAGCGCACGCGTGCAATAAACAAACATGAAATTCTAAACGGTCTATTCTTGCACCATGATGCTACTCTCGCTCGGACGATTAGTTGAATTACACGCCCTTAGCCTAGATTCATTTTGTTTTTAACTTACTTGGACACGCAGGTGCGTTTCGTCTACCAACTTTTCCGCCAACTGCGTCCAGGCATGGTCGTGATGGCTCTGTTCGGCACCATGCAACAGATCAAGCGTCTCAGCATTTACGAGGAGTTCTGCCAGCGTCGTGGCGGAGCCCTGCTTCTGGCCACGGACATCGCGGCTCGGGGACTCGATTTTCCATCCGTCGACTGGGTGGTGCAAGCCGACTGTCCGAGCGACGCTAACGAATACATTCATCGTGCGGGTCGCACTGCTCGAAACGAAAGCAGCGGCGAAGCGCTTCTCATTCTGCTGCCCTCCGAGGAGGAAGCAATCCTCGAGCAGTTCAGAGAGAGTCGAATTCCCATAGACCGCATCAGGTAACGTCATATGGGGCACATTTTTGCTACGAATTGGTATGTGAACTCATCACGTGACTACTTCTCCGGCAAAAGTGATGAGTTGCATGTGAATTGTGAAAAACACAGCAGAAATTACATGTAGTCCATGTGAGTCCAGCTTAAGTCTCATCTCCACTTGGCGAGAAAATCAGTCGCAGCACTCAGTTGCTATGGCAATGACGTAATCTTTTAAACAGAAAAGAAAATTGACGAAAAAGTAGGAATGAATCTTAAAAATTGATAATAAAATAAATAATAATCATAAGAAAATAATACACGTCTACCTTACTTCTAGGGTGAACCCCAAGAAGCAGCTATCGATTTTACGCAAGGCAGCGGCATTGCTGGCCAAGGACGTGAGCCTCAAGCAGAACGCTCAGGCAGTAAGTTTCCATCAGTACATTCCACGCACATTGTCAAAAGCCCCCTGCAAAATATAGGCCTAAGTCCATTTAATTTTGTTGTTGTTTTCAAAGGCGTTCGTCTCCTACTTGAAGTCCATTTTCCTCATGAAAAACAAGGCCGTTTTCGACGTCTCCAAACTGGACACCGATGCCTACGCCATGTCTTTGGGACTGGCCTATCCACCCAGGATTCGATTCCTTCAGAAAAAAGGAATTCTCCCGCCAACCAAAATGAAACCGAAAGAAGAATTTGAGGAGCGTCGGCTCCTGGATTCTTCAGCAAAATCAACGCAAAAGCCTTTCGATTTCAGTTCCAAGGATGATGAAAGTGACGAGGAAGAAACGTTCCTGAGCGTTAAGAGTCGAACTCAAGATCGCATCGAGGAACCTCTAGATCCACTTGACACAATTCGCGTGTCGCGAAAACGGCTCACCAAGGTGGCTTTGGCCAAGAAAATACTGAAAAAGAACCCGACGCCAAACGTCAAAGTGGCTTTCGACGACGAGGGACAGGTTCGTGCCGCCCCACAAGCAACTTCATGTCTTTTCATTGTAAGATTCGTGTTGATTTTTGGTTGTTTTGAACATAAAGATCGTGCGGGATCGAGCTGGCAATATGCAGATGTCAGAAACTGCTCAAAAACTCAAGGATGAGGTGGCAGGGTTCGACTTTGCAACTGCCAGGGAGTTGATGAAGGAGGAGGACATAATCGACAAGAAAGTCTACTCGGAAAAGATCAGGGCGAAACATAGGGTAGGCATAAACTAACTTAGCTAAAGATGATTAAGAGAAATGTAAAAATATAATTCTCTATGCAGGAAGAAAGACTGAAGAAAAAGATGCTTAAAAGAGAGAGGTCGCAAGGAATGGACAAAGACATGGTAAGTCTTAATGAGTCCTAGACTGTCCTACTACTTAGTTATGACGTGAAAGCGTAGGCTCACGAGCTAAGTGTTCATAACACTAAGCTGAACTGAACTTTATTAAGCGCAAGGCCTCAAAGTGATGCTTTTTCTGATTATTTTTTTGATTAGGAGGTTCAACTGGGTGGTGCAGATTCCGAATCCGTGTGTAGTAGCGTTGATTTGGACTTCCTGCCAGACCCAGACGAAATTTATGGTAAACTAGATTCTGCGGAAGAAAAAGATGAAACCGATTCTTCAACGGATGAATCGATCGATAAGATTGAGAAGATCCAGAAGAAGCAGAAGAAAATAAAAAGGTTAATCCTTTCGTCATTGCTTTCAATGAGTAATAAAATTTAAAACAAAGCATTTAAAAAAGAATCTTAAAATTTTCAGGAAGAAGAAAGCAATCAAGAAGAAAACCAGCGTGAAAAAGGCACGACCAGCCGAATTGGTCGACGATGGCGATCGACCTCTGAACACTGGGCTGTCGTTGATGGAGGACGAAGAGCTCGCCATGCATCTTTTGTTGGCGGCAAAATGATCACTGACCACGCAAGTCATGAAAACAGAAATAAATAAATAAAATAACAATAATCATGCTCTTTCAGACTTAAAAAGGAATTTCATTAAAAATATTATGCAAATTACAAAAGAGAGAAGACTTAAAATTCGGTATAAAAATCATCATTTCTCAAGATAAGCGTGAGATTCTGAAGTGTGAAAAAGGCCGGTCAAAGGTTTACAATATTTTTGGGAAAAAAATGCCGAATGGATTAAATTAAGAGATGCCATTTGGCGACAAAAGGGTACAAACATGGAAGACATGATATTTGGATTGTAAATATCCAATAAAATTCTTCTCGTATAAACAACTAGGCCTATAGACTAGCCTATTAGGCTCTTTTCATGGACCTTCATATTGATAAACCCGTCTTATTTTCTTTCTTTTTTATTGTTGGATCGAGCGAAGCACTGCTACATGTAGACATTCAGACTCGAATGGCTCGTACGGCTGTCGACCATCAAGTGGTAAAAATACATCCTCAATTCTTGCACACGTCGCACCTGATGCCCAGAAGCACGTGAATCTGTCTAGTGTCTACATGTATTTACTTGTATTTCATGTTTCTTGTTGTTTTGGTCTAGGCCTAACTGTTGAGGGGTTTATTGACGGTCCTTGACAAGAGTCTGTACAGTATATGATGCAAATGCAATCCTTGGATTTAGAATTAAAGAATTGGAAGGCACTTCATTGGCTTAATTAAGTAAAGCTGCACACAATAATTAGGCTTACCGTAGGCGCGTCTACTGACCTTTATGAGATTCGCCCTGCGCCTATACCTCGAGCTCGCGCTCAGCTTGCTTCTGGATGGTCGAGTACTGCATGCGACGATAGACCGGCTCTCCGACCCGTCTGAACGTGTTGGCGATCGAGTTGCGGCGAGCGACGACGATGGCGAGCAGAAGGACGCACATGAGGAAGCACAGGACGGTGAGCACGACATGGGCGAGGGCGAACGAGGGCGCCATGACGAGAAACGTGGGCTCCTGGCACCGAAACAGATGCTGGGGCAACGACATCATCAGGTGGCCGGCGTTCGTCTCCGGATAGCCGTCTTTGCAAGTGTAACCTTCGCGGCCTTGTACGTGCACGTCGGTCACGTGCATCCACTCGTAGAAGGGCAGCATGCGGCAGTCGCAGTCGAAGTCGTTGTCGGACAGATCGACGGACAGATCGCCGATTGCGTCGAGCTTGTCCATTGTGGAGTTGGAGAGGAGATGCAGGAGGTTGGAACGCAGGTCGAGCGTGTGCAGGCGAGCCAGGCATTGCCGAGCCCAGGAAAGCTGGACGATATCATTGTGAGCCAAGTAGATCTCGGCCAGCGAAGGCACCTCGCAGAAGACGTCCATCTTTAGGTAGGGGCCAATGCGATTGCCGCGAACATACAGCTTGGTGACCGACGAACCTCTCAAAAGCCGCATAAGGTTCGCGAGTTGCTCGCCGCCGGTGATCGTTCGCCAGTTGTCGCGCGATCGGACGTCCAGCGCTCCGTCCAGGTGCAGCTCGTCCAGCGCCTTCATGTTGGCAAAGATCCTGGTGTGGTCGGCGTCGATGCGCCAAGCGTTGTTGTCCAGAATCAGACAGCTGACGTTGGCCACTCTGTGGAACGCTTGGCCTTGGATCTCGGTGATGTTGTTGCGGCTCAAGTCGATGTGAATCAGTCGGTCGTAGCGAGCTTCGTCGCCGAACACGTTGGGCGGCAGACTGCCGACGTTATTTCCGGTGAACACGAGGACCTCGGTCTCCGGCGGCAACTGTCTCAGCACGGACGCGTCTTTGAATCCTGAGTCGGTGCAATTTGTCACGTAGCGTTCGACGTCGACCTGTCGACCGGGCAGTCGAACGATCGCCGGGCCGCATCGACATCGACCCAAGAACTCTGCCGAACATCCGGTCGTCAATGGGGCCGATGCGAAGCTGGCAGCCATGCACCAATGGATGACGAAGATCAAGAACCCGGCACCTCGGAATATCTTCTTAGCCACCATTTTATGATTCTGAAATTTGTACCGGTAAAGGCTAAAGTTCAACGCAATTAGGCCTAGGCCTAGAAGTTTGGAAACAAACTCACGTTTTTCGGACCAAGCGATGATACGAGTAACGTGGAATATTACAATTTTAAACTTGAAGCAAACAAACTGAAACTCGAAAGCCAAAAAGCGAACTTTAGTAAGTTTTCAACAACTTTTGAACAATGGCGATTGGAAAAATGGAAAATGAATTTTTTTCCAAAG
>JAQIYI010001519.1:0-11700 GCA_034700265.1 Polyzonium germanicum
ATAAGAGTTGTTGTTAATGCTTTCCAACAGAGGGCGCTCAATTTGAACCTTACGTTTTAGTGGTTTTACGGCGTCACGGAAAAAAAAAACAAATCTTATTTTTCTGGACTCATTTTTCCGTCCGGATTTTCCGCATATGTTTGCGACACCACTTCTTGATTACATTATATCAGTGCATCTAATTAAGCAAATTATAAAGCTCACTTTACATGCCTACAATTGTACATTTTAGAAGCGAAAAGACACGCTTAGGCCTGCTTTGTGCTTGCCAAGAATTTCTGCTTGGCGGGAGTCCATTATTTATTTTCTGTTTTCTTTTTATTTGTCTTAGGCCTAGGCCTACTTTAAATTGTGAGAAAAAAAATTATTTCTGGAAATCAGGGGGGGGGGGGAGTAAACGATATCAGGGTTGTTTCAAAATAGTGACCTAGATTCAGAAATAAACATATCCAAACAATGATAAACAAGCGTTGGTCATCGTTTAAAAAAGACGAAAAAGATTAAATAAATCTTAAAATATAAATATGTTGCGCTTTAGAGAGCATGTGACATATTGATAATATTATCGCAAAATGATAACCATTTTCAAAATGGCGTTAATCTTTCGCATATACAAGGCCTATTATAATTTCAGTTAGGTATTTTAACTGCATCATGATGATGATCCAAGAGGAAAAGTTTATTTCCTTAAATCAGCTAGGCCTTTTGACTGTGCTGATGGTAACTTATCATTTAGGCGTAGGCCTATCACAGATGTCATAAACCGATTTAACTTCTCAAATAATTTTTCATAGGCCTACATTTAATTTGCATAGGCCTATATTACTTTTTAATTTTTATGGATTACTTTTTATAGTTTAATAAATTACTTTAATTTATATTTTTTATATATTAGGCATAGGCCTACTTAATAATTTTTATACATTTTAATTTAATTGACTAATTTTGAAACATTAGGCCTACCTTGTAATTATTAGACATCACTTTAATTTGTAGGCCTATACATTACTTTTTAATTATTATATATAGGCCAAACTAATTTTTATAGGCCTACTGTTTTAGATTGTACCTTTAGGCCTATAGGCCTACATTATTTTAATTTATATAGGCCTAGATTATTTTTTAATTTCTATAGGCTTAGGCCTACATTAAATTTTTAATTTATATACATTATTTTTTAATTTCTATACATTATTTTTAATTTCTATATGCCTACATTACTTTACATATTTTCAGATTAGACCTACCCACCTGAGCCACCTTACTGAAGTATGCCTACTTAACTTTTAGTTAATCTGTCTTGTAGTAACTTACATGAAGTATTTAGTCTAAGCCTAGAGACTACAAGCCTATATGCAGATATACTGTTTTAACTTTTAATGCAAGACTATTCTTTATTGGCGCACAGTGTGCGACACTTCTGTGCATAATAAATTAATAATAAAAAAAGTATGAAAAACATTTCGCAAGGAAGCCTAAGCTTAAACAAGAAAATGTAGGCCTCTAAGCCTAATAATTCAAATATTTACTTCTAAGTTCGGGTCTTTTATCGCAGATAAAACTGGCGTGAGTCACAAGTGAAATGACTCACTTCTTGCTCGTTTGATATATTTAGGCCTACATATGTAAAATGGCGACCCAGCAAATTCTCACACATCCTATAGCTTACAGTAAGCGTAATGGTAAAAAATAAAATAAAAAACTTGGCTAGACTTGTTTAAGCTTAAATTTGATTTTTTTTTTCTAAAAATGTTTATCTTTTTTACATACCATAGGCCTACATGTATCTTTTTAGATAAACACGTTAAAGGTGAACGCGAAAAAAAAAATACAAATATATAAAAATAAAACTTGCAGCGAAAAACTTTGGAATTGATTAGGCCTATCAAAAACACGTGTTATTGAAATCATCCACGCAGGCCTGGCAAATATTATTTCCATGAAAACAATGCCTTTAGAGAGAAAAAATAAAATCCAAACCAGCAGGAGTGCATTAAAATTAATCTATCAACTGTGTACGTCAAGATACAAACAAAAAAATATAATGTAAAAGGGGTGCAAAAAGTTACATTTAGGCCTATAGTGAACAAAAATATACAAGTATAAAAAAACCAAAAATAAATAATAATAAAAACCCTCAAAAAAACAAGATTGATTGTCTGTATCATGGTCAATAGCATATTTGTTTTTTTATTATAGGCTCCTATGGGAATAAGCCTATAGGGCTACCGGTAGAAAAACATTTGGTCAATAGGCCTACGTCAAACTATGGAGCCTAACCCTTATCTTAAAATTACACTCGCACATGTCACAAAGCGGGGTTTTTTAATAGAAAAAAAATAAACAATAAAAATAAGTTTAAATTAAATTGTTTTCTTTTTTGTTTGTGTTTGAATGCGTACGATATTAGTCTCAAACGTTTCAAAATAGCCCCATAAGAGTGACATATGCAAACAAGTTTCACTCTAGGTCTACAGTGTAGGCTGCTAGACCAAGTGAATGATTAATTTAACCCTTGTACAGAGCGACAGTTGTAAACTGTCAAGCTTATTACGTGCACCGTGTGCGATCTCTTTTGTAAAAGCTGTCAAAAATAAAAATAAAAATAGGCCTAAACGCAAAAATAGGCCTACTCAGGTTTTGACTTTCTGATGATTTGGGCCTAGTATGCATACAATGTTGTATATGGATTACTTATGTTCCTTGTAGGCCTACAACAAAGGTTAGGTTTAAATGTTTGAATATTTGAGTCAGTGTGCCCCCGTTTTACGCCGAGCAAAAGCATACGACGAATTATTTTGCATAGTATTTAAAAAGTAGGCCTACACGAACATTCAAAATGGCGTAATAGTGCAATGAAAGTGGAACAAATTTGGATTCTATACTGATTCAATTAATCAAACTTTGGCCGGAATCATTCTGTCTCGAGTGAAGACAGCTTTAGCAACTTCCGGTTCTGAAGGGAGAATACAGTAAAAATTTGAGAGAATGACGTGATACGATGGAAAACTGAGGGTGATAATTAATTTTGATGGTAATCGCCCTTAATCATAACCGGAAGTTGCTAAAGCTGTCTTGACTAGACAGGATCTGAGATTTGCATTTGTGTTTCCAGGCCTTAACCTTTGTTGTAACTTGTAATTCAGTACCCTACGGAACAATATGGTGGTACATGAAGGTTCTGACAATTTTATATAAAAGGCCATGCATCAATTTGATGATCACCCTGTATAAACCTAATGTAATCCTTATGTTCGCTTGGCTGTTATGCTTACAGATGGCTTTTTCAGTATAAAATAATGCAACAGAATGTCTGGAGAGTCGAAATTTCTTTTTTAATGCAATTTTTCACCCAAAAAAATAACAAAAAAAAACATCAAAAAGAAGGAAAGCAATAATCATTTCCGATCAGACGTATATATTTTCATTCAATAAATGTTGTTTGGTCGTTAGGACCATGGAAGAGCCATGGACTGTGTAATTTAAGAGGCTGCGCATGGTGGATAGGCCTACATAGATCATGTCATCTGGGCAAAAGGATTTTACGAAATGTGACACACATGTAGGCCTATTCGTTCAGTAGGCCTACTATAAGAGGCATACGCTGACGCGAGACTTTACATAAATTACAAGGGACGTCCTCTGAGCATCCAAGAATAAATGGGCTTACATATAGACCTACATCTGGGTTCTTGACATGTCATCTAAGCGATCCCATGAAGCGTATGGGCGTCGTCGGGCCTATTTACTGGGCCTATCTTATCGTGGATGCCAAAAGGTTTTCGGCTTTTCGGAGGTTTTTCCAAAAATGTTTTTGGGAAAAACCTCGGAAAAACCACAACGGGTTTCGGATTTTTCAAAAGGGAACACCCTGCACGTTGGTTTTTGCCAAAAAAACCAACGTGGTTTTTCAGGGTGCGCCATTTTGAAATATCATAACCCCGTTGTGGTTTTTGCCATCCCTAGCTCCAGACACGCGGACAACATGTTCCAAACATATACGAAAAATTACATTTGAACAAAGCAGATGACGGGATAAATTTGGCACGCCAAATCATGGCAACAGACTAGAACTTCCGGCTACGCATTTCCGGTGGGTCATGAGCAATGCTGATGCTCCGATCGTTTACGCAAAGGTGCGTGTCATCCGCTCCAGCGCTGCGATCACCATGAGGGCGACATTGTACAAAACTCAGTTTATAAAAGATGCCACTAGATGGCGCTGATCCAGGCATTTTCCCCGGAAGTTGAAATGTGTGAGTAGCTGACACGTGATATAAATGGCGGGACAATGTTAAATATAGTAAAATTTAGTTAGAAAAATGGGTTTTTCTTTGAATTTAATTTTTTTATACACCACGTAACTGGACATTGCATCTGGTAGGGTGGTCACGTGACCACCGCCATTAACAGTCGACTTTGCCATTGAATCAACATTGAGCAACCGCATTGAACAGGCGACCGGGTGTCAATTAACATTGAGCGCCGCAGCGCGCCCTCGTGGCGATAATGCGAAGCCTAAAAAGTATTACATGGTGTATGCTGTATAGATAATAAAATAGGCCTAAATAAGCAAATTAAATAAACCAATAAAAAACGTCAGATGTTGAATAGGCCTTTAATTTTTAAATTCTAGCTAGGTTTCTACGCTAATGCAGCGCCGACGGCGAATTTACCTGTTTGAGTGGGTGCTTTACAGAAAGGCATTGAGGAAAACCTAAAATAGAAACATAGAAATCGGCCAATTGCATCGCAGCGCGAACATGATCATCATCATGTGATGATAATTGCGATACTAGACGGCCAAGTCATATTACGAGTCTATTCGAAAAAACCGTGCTAAATTCGTAGAAAGTGAAATATCGTTCAGAATATAAAATAAGCTGCGAAATTTTATTCCAAGGAGAGAGAAAAAAACCCCTCCAACACAGTCCTTCATTGTGCAGTCGAAATAGAGAGCGCGAGAGAGTCAAACGCCCGAACGCCATCTTTGTTTGTTTGTCCCTTTTTTGGGAAAACAAATTGCGTGCAACACAAAACCGTCACGATTTGCAAGATGGGAGCGTGTGCGTGTGTGTGTGCGAGAGAGGTTTTCATTGTGCACCCAATGTGTCATGTTGTTAAATTAATACATTGCCAGGCAGCTAATGATGACATACATGCGAGCTTCCGGTCCGCGATGCGATTTTCCTCCGCGTGCGTCTTTAATCAAAGTCAATCGTCACACTGATCGTTTTACTCGCAACAAAAGCGCTTTTACCAATCGATCGATCGCGCACATTGGTCCAACTTGCATAAATGATGACGTCAGCCGATCCTGTCCTGGGATTTTTTCAATTCATAAGTGATTCCAAAATGCCCTCGTACACCAGGTCATATTTTTTAGGCTTCACACATTTCACCACTAGGAGCGCTGCAGCGCTCAATGTTAAATCATAAGTTCATAACCCAGTTTTTCCCTTTAATGGCTGCTGCTCAATGTTAACGCAATGAGAGTGTTTCCCTTTCAAGGCGACTAGCAGACGACGCTCGTTTCCGGTTTGAAACCAAAGTTGCATGAAACGTCATGAAACCCAAAGTGACGTCACCGAGCGTTAGCAGTCCTAATTGTCCGTCATGTCACGTGATTCTCTCGTTCGTACAAGTTGCGTTACACGCTATACCAGCCACTAGTTTTAGTATAATCATAAATAAACCATGATGATGATCAAATAAGCTTTTTTTTATTTTAATAACAAACATGCCAAGTTAGGCTATCTGCAAATGACCCTTTAAATTGTAACGACTTTTAGCGCGCAGCTGTTGAGTTCAAGACTTGAAAATAGCGTTAGACATCTTCAGGCCTAAGTCTAAGCATATACGAGCGTAGATACACTCGTGTCATGTACTTAAGACTTGTAAGCCTATAAAAAATACAGAAATTAAAAGGCCTAGGCCCATCGCAAAAAAAAAAAATTAAATCCGGAAGTGTTTTTATGCAGGCTTTACAAAAGTCGGATCACTTAGGCCTAATCGTTATTTAGAGCTAGATGATTTTTGATACTGATCTATGGGCCTTGAGCCAGGCCTATCTATAGGCAAGGAGCTATATAGGCCTATGAATCTCCAAGTTGCCCACAATAAGTGACATTTAGGCCTACTAGTATCGGGTACACGCACATTTTTGAGCGTCTTTTGAAGTTTAAAATAGGCCTACAAATATTTGCCTATTACGCTAACATAATTAAACTAGGCCTAGACCCGTAATTATATTTAAAAACAATTAGCGGCGCAGCCGAGCGAAACTTAATTAGCTCCAGCCTATAATTATAGGCCTAGCGTCATACGTGGTTGCTTGTCTGGCTAGCATTAATAAGCTCAGTGTGGTCTTAGTCCAATCACTCAATTACTCAATTAGCAGAAGGCTTATTGTTGTTTCAGTGAAATGGCGGCCATGTTTAACCGAGCTAAAGAATAACACAAAGTGCCAACGCACTAAAACAATGATCAGCGTGACATAAGCATTGCATTGTGTGCTCATGGGCTTCTGCGCACCGCGCAAGCCAGGTTGTTGTGTTTACACTGACTCTTAACTTTGTTGGACTTATTTTTTTGTCGGAGACAAAAATGGCGCCAACATGAGGAAAGATTATCATAACATTGAGCGCGCGCGCTAATGAATTGGCTTGAAAGGCCTAAACCTAATTGAAGCGCTTGTAAAAATAACAGTTGTTTTCAGGCCTAGGCCTAACACAAGCATTTCAGCTTTTTTTCAGTCTTAAATGGTCTAGCAAGAACAAATGAACTAGGCCTAGAATGAAGGTCGTCGTCGCCGTCTGCTAGCCCACCATTAAAGGAAAACAATCGCATTGAGCGGCCGCCATGTAAGGGAAACTGGAATCGGGATTTTACATAATTTGAAATTTAAAAAAAAATGTAAAGTCACTAGGCCTACATGTAGGCCTAGATAGAAACACTTAGGCCTATGAGTTTACAAATTTGGAAATTGAATTTGCGACTAGACTAGCCTTTGATTATTTCAAATTAGTTAGTTAACCTTGATCTAGTTACTCGCCTCGGTCGACAAGTTTATCTTGCAAATATGTATGTCCTCGAGTTTTGTGCTGTGTCACATAGGCCAATATATAGGTCTAAGCATCGAGCTTAATTCAATAATTAGGCCTAAAAGGCGGATGCAAGAAATGATGGCAAAACGCGATAAGAAATCAAAACAAATATTTTCTAGGAACATGTTTGTAAAAAAATTGTCGCATGCCATTAATACTAAAAAAAATAAAATAAAATAGCTTAAGCCAATGAAAAATAGGAAAAACAGCTAAAATTGAGCGTAAAAATGGTGTGATGGTGAGTATGGGGCGGGGGCGGAAATAAACAAAGCCGCAGCCCTACGTCTAAACGCATGGTGTCGAAACAGATGAAACCCGATATAGGCCTACGCCTGAAAAGTTGATCAATATGCCAAGTAAAGGTGAAAGGCAAAATCATAACTCGAAATCAAATTTAGTATATAGGCCTTAATTAAAGGGGAGTCACAATTAGTTAATGATAATGATATGATTTCGGGGTCAACAGGTCCTTGGACCCAATTACAGACCTCTAGGCCCTAGAAAATCACGGGACAAGACAAACACCCAAGGGATACAGGAAGGAATCGAACCCCTAACCCCCAGCGGTAAGAAGTAGAAGCGAGCTCTAACCAACTGAGCCACGGGAGCTCCCAATGAATATGTTTTTTTTTCCATATGTTAATCATATATTGTACATATATTGTAAACATATGTTCATATGTCTGGCATATATTTGCCATTCATTTGACATATAATTCGTTTCTCTGTGGGGCTACGAAGTGCTTTCATACTTTCTGTATTATTTGTCCTTAGATTCCCCTCGCGAAGATCGGCCAATTCATTTTTTTCTCTACTCCGAATTAAAGCTGTCTATATGTCTGCCGTCATGTAAACCTAACTAGGCTGATTGGTTGTACTGTCATCAAAAGAGAAGTTTGCGATCAGTTTACGAAGACAATTACTAAGCCCGCGCCGATTGGTCTGTAATTATGCAAGTAGGCCGAAGTTTGAGTGCCTATTTCGGGCATCAAACGATATAAAAGGAATGACTGCACTAAAAGCTCAAACCTAGGCCTATCTGCTTGGCAAAAGTAAGCAGATAGGAGTCCTACAACTCGACGTAATTAGAAGTAACGCACACAAAATGCTACTACCATTATAACTAATTATATGAAGGGGGGAAATGAAGATAAAATGGGATATAGTGACTTGATTAACAGGATATCCAAAAAGTGTGTGGTCATCATGGTCAGCTGTATATCTCATATGACGTTAATTTCATATGTGGATGAGAGAATTGAGATCAGCACTGATTATTGTCAAACAATTACATGGTGATTCAAAGCTCGAAGCCTATTGCATCACTCTGAAGAATCTTCAAGAGGCTTATAAAATCACGTAGGACTAGTGGTGTCTTGAAGAGAAGCCTGGGCGCCATTAAATTGAACACATAGATGCACTACATCTTTATTTGTTAGCCTCCGTATGTGAAATATGATTAAATCTTTAAAAAGGATATTTAAAAAATAAAATATTTGAAAAAAATTACATTTGAACCAACAGACGACGGAATAAATTTGGCGCCAAATCATGACAACACATAATAACTTCCGGCTACGTATTTCCCGTGTTAACGAGCAATACTGCTCCGATCGTTAACTCGCGTCGTCCGCTCTAGCGTGTTAATGATAGGATTTCGGGGTCAACAGGTCCTGTAGACCCAATTACAGACCCCCTAGGCCCTAGCAGAACCAATGTACAAGACAAACGCCCAAGGGATACAGGATGCTAGCGAACCCCTAACCCCCAGCGGTCAGAAGTAGAAGCAAGCTCTAACCAACTGAGCCAAAGAAGCTCCCAGATGTAGTTGAACTAAAAACAAAAATAGCCAACCGGTGTTGCCCTATGGATTAACAGTAAGTTTGTATGTTGGCCCTTAGGTGGTTAGAGCTCTCACTAGTTAGAGATCATGCACCATTTGTGCGATATACAAAACGCGCTCAAGAAATTTTCCCGGAAGTTAAATGTGAGATAAATGGCTGGAAAATGTTAAATTTAGTAAAAAAAATGGGATTTTCTTTCAATTAGATTTTTTCATTGATAAAACAATAAAGCAATTCAAATCCGGAGCTTAGGACTAGAGCCTAACCCAATAAAAAGTCAAGACAGATCTTGAATAGCCCTTTAATGTGAACGCATAACAAATTAAGCTAAGATGCATGCACGCTATGGCGCATTTTTGCTCAACATTTAATCTTTTTTTTTTTTTTTGCTCTCTAAATAGGCCTACTCTGAACGCGCCATAAGTTGATTGCATCTTAACAATCTTCAGTTGCGACAAGTCTTGAGGATTGCATTAATGATTCCGGCCTATATCGACTTGACTTGAGTTGAAATCAAAACCAGTTGAATGCGAGAAGCAAAGTTTTGCTCTGTTCCAAATGCCATGCATATTAAGCGTATCAATGACACGTTGATTTAATTTAATTCAAATCAATCGAAAGCCAACTAGCTGCTTTTACTTCTTTTTTATTATTATTATTTGGACAAAAGCTGCTATTGGATGACATCCGAGTGCTGCTCGCAGTCAATAATTAAGAGCGCACGTCTGTTACTAATACGAGTCTGCCAGTCCTTGCATGACTTTCACTTTGTAAACCGATATTTTGGCTTCCCGTTCGTCAATTATCTCCGCATTTCAATGAAGCTTTTTATTTTGAATGGAAACAGAGACGGCGAATAAAAATAAAAATAACTCCTGCATGCGTCAAAAAGTGAATAGAATGATGGGACGCGCGCGTATAGGCTCTTGTCTATGTAAACTGTATGCAAATTGAATTCTTGTCACTTCACTCTGCTTTTGAGGCGTCGAATTAAGATAAGGTATTCCGTGCAATTTCGCTATTTCGGCAGCTACTTAACGGCCAGGTCCTTCATCCGCCCCCCCCCTTCCCCCTCATTTCAATCCGCCACCCCATTGTTCTGCAAGTCTTATTATGTCTTCCGAGCCTTCTGAATGCATCTATAACAATGATGGCGGCGTGCGCTGTGCACAGCGGTAGAGACACGGATCTGTGCGCTGCACGTTTTATTGGATTTGGCGCGAAATTTAATACCGAAGCGCGGAACTTCATGCTTGTTCGCCATATTTTTTGTTCTGCCATTCTCTTCCGCATACCGTATATAGGCCTACTGCAACCATCTACAGGATGATCTCAACGACGTAGAGAACGATTTACATAATATTCTTACTTAGGCCTTTAATAATAATATTTACTGGTAAGACTTGTCAAGGGTCGGAGCGTCAATTACTGTGACATAAAAATGACATTTAGACTTAAAAAGGTAATTTTGACAAAAATGTCATTTTTACATAAAAGTGTAATTTGTACATAAAAAGGTCATGTTTACATAAAAGAATCTCATTTTCACAGTCAAATACGACATTTGTTACGATAAATTAATTCATTTTTATGATGAATAAAACATGTTTATGGTAATTACGCCCTTTAAGCGTAAAACTATTTTGTAAAAACATTTAAATGGGGTTTTATTACAGTTTTTTGCCCTATTTACCTCATTACGGTGATTTTCCTTGTTTTTACTGCCACAAAAAATACCAAATTATTTTTTACAATGCTCGTTATGCCCTCACACGAGCAATGCTCTTGAGTGCTTATGCACCGAAGCTGATATTGTGGAAAATAAAGATTATTCGAAAAATAAATGGCTGTTGCAGCGGTTATGAGGACGGTCTGTACCGTTTGAGCTTCTATTGTTGTTTGCCATTAGCGTACTTTCTGCCATAAACCGAAGTGCTGTTTTGCCTAAGGGAATATAATATTTCTCTTGCTTTGCTGCAGTTGGCAGCGCTCGTAGGCATGCGTACCACCGTACGCGCGCGTACAGACAAACACGCATTCATACATAAGGGCAGTGCATATTTTTCATTTAAGCTATTGATTTTAGGTTTCTACTATACGAATAGTAGGAGTTTCATAAACTTTACTCCAAATATTTGGTGAGTTTTTTTTATTTTATTATTTTTGTTCGCTTATCGTATTTCACTTCTCCACTTTCCCACGTTTTCAACTTCTTTCTTTCTTAAGAGTTTTGTTTTTTTAATTCGGCCTTCAAGCGTTCGCGTCTTCATAGCCTCCTCCCTTCCCCCTCCTTTATGACGCGGACTACTACATAATCTATCCATTTACGGTACCTAATTGATGAGCAAACAGATTTAACCTGTAGAATTTTATTTTTTTATTTGTTTTATCTTTTTATTTTAGATATATAATTATGAATATTTATTTGTAATTTTTAGGTTTGTAATTTGGGCTTACATTTCAAAAATTCTTAACTGTTAAATTACAATGTAGATCTTGAAACTCATTTGTTGTTATGCGACGTTTCCGTTACAATAGAAGTCTGTGTCATTTCGCACGATTGTTACTTTTATTGGTCTCTCGTAGGGTCCGTACTCTACATGAGTCATTTGTTATCGATCATATTATTTATTCAAACATTTTATCAATCATATTATTTATGAGTTGGCAACGTGGGCCTATAACTAGGTCGTAATCAGGAATTGTCGTAACTGATTGCCGTTGAAGGTAGGCAATCACTGCAAGCATGC
>JAQIYI010001520.1:0-11699 GCA_034700265.1 Polyzonium germanicum
GAAGGACCACCCCAAGCAATCCTTCGGGACTCCCGGAAGTGTGCCTCGACCAGTGTCTCGAGCTAGGCGGCAGGAATAAGCCACGCAAGAGACACTGCTCGCCAGCGCCCTCTACTAAAGGGGAACGAAGAGCCTAAAATCCTGAAAACAATTACAATCAACACAGTGAGTCAAAATCTTACATGCAAAGGCTCGAGATCTGAGTAATAAATGAACATGAACAATCAAAATGAACAAATTAAGATGAATGAACTGCCGTAATTCTAGTTAAGATAATTTGAAGCTGGGGTCTTGAAGAGGCTCGACGACTTCGTCTGGGCTGACGGACTAATGGGTGGCAGCTAAGCTCATGACGCCATTTATTTGTGTCCCTTCAGGCTTTTCATTTCATCCAAGATACATTTCTGTCAAACCAAGCAGACTCAACACATTCACGTAAATCCATGTAGGTGTCCAAGGTTTCCAACTGTCAACCCTCCTCTGAGGTCGTTGTTGATGGCCAATATTTGGTCCAAATATTTGTCGAGTATTGTTTGCTGTATTGTGCCATCGCTGTCCTTCTTTCAGTCCACAAAGGCATTTGTGGTTTCTTGCCAAGCATTTATTATGCTTCTGGTTTCTTCATGTCCCTCATTCATCTGATGGAAGTCCAATTGTCAGGGCAGTGGGAGTGCTGCCCTTCCAATTGGACTTTGGAATTTTAGCTAAGCCCGCTGTCACGCTTTCGCTCCGTTGGTGCTGAACAGAGTGCCCGTGAAGTGGGGTCGTAACAACTATAAAGCCAATGGGGCTACCTGACAACTCCTGGCATGCATACACAACGCTTACAGACTACTTAAAGCTACGAAGATCGGCTTCTGCTGGAACAACCTGGATGAGCAAAACGGGGAAGGGAAGACATCCTGAATGCACACCTCGACACAGCGCGAACGAAGGCCCTAGTTCGAAGACTCCTAACGTTTGCCAAGCTAAAAAGCTGAGTAGCTGAAGCTATAGCTATCCTGCCCAGGTATCACGCTGAGCTGCCGGAACCAGCAACGCGGACAGCACCGTTCAGCACCAAACACACCCCTTAGCCGCCAACACCAGACACCTTTGTTAGCACAAACCAAAACTTAAACTAAGTCCAACGACGTCATCAGAGGCTAACAATGACCTGCACATTTGGGAAAAACATAAAAGCACACAAATTGGCAAAACCGTCGTCTGAACAGCCCATGGACAGAAGTGTAGCCGAGGTGCATCCAGCTAAGGACGTCTTGTTGGACTTTGCAATAGTCCAACAAGCCCCTTTTGCTGAACACAGCCAAGGCTAGGGGAACACACTTAAATGTGACAAATTAATCTAACGAAAGTCACATTGCAAGGCAACCAATATTTAAGAGCAGATATTTCGTGCCAATATGGCCCATAAGTAAACTTTATTTAAGGTTGCATTACAAGTGACTTTTTATTAATAAAATAACAGCTATGCCTGTGGGGTGCAGGCAAATGGCACTTAATTGTGCATCTAATACGAAAAGCCCAATTGACAGTAAACAACTAAGGAGCCCAGCCTGGTGGGGCCATCCAGACGAACGGCCCCAGATCTCGAGCCTTCATTGTAAACGCTCTGGAAACCATAGCTAACAACACACTGCAGACCGTGACTAATGAGGCTTACTTGTTAAAAGTTGGTTTAGATTGTAATTGAATAAGTGGAAATGCAGAGTGTTGCTTAGCTAGGCAATATAAGGAAGACGTGAATCCTACCTGAGTCCATTCGCGTGTTCAGTCTACACGCACATCGGCGCCTGTCAACACAGGTCATGAACCGAAGGGGGACCAATGATAAGTTCGTGAGTTCGCTCATTTGAGTTCACTTAGTTCACTGAGCACAACAGACTGAAGCACAATGGTAGTTGAGTTCACTTGTTAAGTTCAATTAGTTTACAATTGTTCTGGCAATGTCGTACAACAGTCTGAAGTAAAATGGTAGTTGAGGGGGAGTTCACTAAGTTCATAGTTGTCCTGGCAATGTTGCACAACAGATTGAAGCACAACGGGTAGTTGAGTGGGAGGCCAGTGAGTCCACTTAGTTGAGTTACTTAGTTCACTGAGTTCAGTTGTTCTGGCAATATGTCGCACAACAGACTGAAGCACAAGGGTAGTTGAGAGGGTGAGTTCACTTGTTGAGTTCATTTAGTTCACAGTTGTTCTGCCAATGTTGCACAACAGAGTGAAGCACAACGGGTAGTTAGGGCGCGGGGGGCAGGGATATTACCAGTAGGCCTATCTCAATTTATCGACGTTTATCATTAGGGCCTACTTTCCATTTGACCATCCATTCATTAGGTTTACAGAGAAAATATTGTCGACTGTTTAGGTCTGCAGGTAGCCTACAGTAGACCTCCTCAATTCCCCCCACGCCAATAAAACAAAATTGTAATTTAAAATAAGATTCTCAAAGTGGAAATCTAAATAAGGCAGAAATATCAAAAGCCTAGAGCCTATAAGCAGCCCGACCGATAGCATAGACAAATTAGGCCTAATCATAGAAAAAATGGATGAGGCCTAGTTATAAATAATAACAAATTATAATCCCTCAAATCGGTTTCATTTGTTTGTTTACCTTTTTTAAGTTCAAATGGCCAAGGTAAGTAAGGCGGTAAAGCACAAAACCGCATAACATTTGACACCCACTGCCTCCCACTCAGCACTAAAATTGAAATATAACCATATCAACCCCAAAATATCGATAGGCCTAACACTATTTGCAAACCTGTTGAGTCGAACTGCACGATTGGGTAAAAAAATAAAATAAAAACAATGCGCGCACGGCCCGTAGGAGATACCCTACGTTCTCCTCGCTGAAAAAATATGGCGGCTCCGCGGTGCTTTATTTTGGTACCTTTGTCGAGTTTCGGTTGCTTCCTCGATCTTCAGCGGGCTTTGCAATTGCGGCCGACGGCGACCGTGCACCATGTCATAAAACATTCGCAATTTCCTATTTGAGGACGAAAAAAAATTAAAACTTAGCCTAATTAAAATCGGGCCTACGGTAGGGCGCCTCCGCCGTCGTCTTGAGTCTTGACGGCCGCAGGTAATTGCGCGCCTCAACTCCGCTTTGCCGGGCGCGCCACGGCAAAACAAACCACAAATTCGTAACAATTGCGCTTGATTCCAGAATAAATTCACATTTTTTACGCGAAAAAAATCCAACCCGCTCCTCGACAACGGTGACAACCACCCGCGCACCGCGATTTGCATCTTCCGGGCGGCCGTCTTCATCACTCCGCGCCGCTATTGTTGTAGTGGGCGTGATCCACCACCCTCAAGAGCCGCCATCTTTACCGTTGTTTTGCCGCTTTTTGGCCGCGCGCAAAAACTTCGCCTAAACTATTTTCACCGTTTTTTTCGGCCATCCGCGCCCTCCAGCATGCGGGGAACTCTGGGGCCTACTCGAATTTACATATTTTGGGCAAAAAATGTAATTTTTTTGACTCACCTGCCGCAAAAGTTCTTCATCGCACGGAGCGACGTGGTGACGGCCGCAGACGGCGTTCTCTTCCCCTCGTACCGGTCACGGTGCACGCCGTACAAGGACGCGTGACGTCACTTCCTGCAATTATTAAAAAATATGAATTTTCAAGATTTAAGACTAGGCCTACCTGAAATCTTGAGCAAAAGGTACAAAATTGAAACTTTCTTATTTTTATTTTATTAAAAACGGACAAGTGTGGTACCGGTAGTGAAGGCAGCGTACCGGTAGCTACTACTAGACCTAGTATGCTTTAAATTATTTATTCGAATTTAATTAATTGCTGAGCACATTTCGTGGCACAAACGCTATTCAGGTGTCACGAACGTTTTATTCGTCGAACTTTATCGTTAAAACGAGTGTGTACATGGAAATAAAAGGTCTAAATAAATTCAATTCCCAAGTCAGATTTGCATCATGATTATAAGCTCAAGTCTTCGATTAATTAAAGCAGTTTAAAATGTACAGAAATTAAAAATAAAATAGCGCAGCGTGAATCCATTGAAGGCAAAGTGGGAATACATCAAAAGGAAAGCATGCTTTAAATCGTCGACCGTTGCCTGCGCATGATGGACTTATCGGATATAACAATCGATCGCGATGGGGAAGGCAATATAAAAATGATGTAAATAAAAACAAGTACCTGGGTCAAAGGAGGAGGGAGAAAAACCAAAACGCCATAAAAACAAACAAATAAAGAAAATACATTAAATTATCAATAGATCGGTTCTTGCACTCTGTGGTACATGCTGAGAGACTGCAAGTCGAGCCAAATAAATCCGAACAGATCCTCGTTGAAGACGATCCAGTGGCCAGGCGTGTAGGATGCGTTCGTGAATGCGTGTCCGGCGATTTGTCCGAATCCATGGAACCTTTTTATTCACAATAAATAAATAGATGAATAAAATGGGCCTATTTAAACAGCAAGATTCAAGGCATGGGCTCACACTTGGCGCAACGTACGTCAGCTAAGAACAATTTCATTAAAAAAGCAAAATCTAAGCCTAGAAGGGAATGTTAGATGTAATTCATTCAAATAAATTCAACTTTAAGACTGATGTAAGAATCGCGTCCATGGACTGACGATACAAAACGTCGTGGTTTGCGTCAAGTGTGCTGAAGGTGTTTTTGCATAAATAATTGCCTGGCTTTGCACTGATTCGGCACAAGCGAGCCTCGACCCATGCAGTTTTGCGGAATACGAAAGGGTTGGCTGGGCAGATTTTCAGGCAAGATGCCGGCCGAGCTGCGTCTGAGCGTGGCCAGAGTCTCCATGTCCAATTGCTGAAGCTCACTGAGGACTAACGAGTAGCGCAAATCGGCTCTGAAGGTGATCTTGTTTGCTGGCACGTTTTGATCTCCCTGTAGAGATTCAAATTGTTTGTCCATTAAAGTAGGCTCTCACTAAGTCAAGCTTGACATGCATTTGCCACTCCGCAAACCTCTAAAGCGCGATGTTTACCGATATTTTCGTCGCCTTCACCGTGTAGCCGTCGTCGTCGTACGTGAGCATGACCAGCTCCAGGCCGTTGTCGTTGTACGTTCCCTTGAAGATGCCCGGCTGGATGACAGCGCGAGGCCGATGAGCTTGCACAGTGAGTCGGTGATACTCGTAGTAAAAGCTAGGAGATGAAATGAAAATAATTGTCCAGCTGGCCATTAAAAGGCAGAATTGCTTCATTCGACTTACTCGTACTGCTTTACTAGGAGGAACTTGATGAACAACAGGTGGTGGTTTTCAGCGTGAAGGAAGCGCACAATGTCGGTCCTTTCGTCACGAAGCCATTCTTGATATTCCTGCAAAAATGTTCTTCACATGACTGTCATGACACGATTTCTATTGTCCTAGCCTAGAGTATTATTTTATGCCGTTAAGCTTGACTCGCACTGCGCAATTTTTATCATGCACCTGATGCAACCTTTTGCTTGATAGCTGGTCAAACTAGTTGACGCAAACGGTTGTCTAGGATCGCATGATAAAAATTGCTTAGTGCTAATCAAACTTCATTAAGACTATTATTTGGAAAGAAATATTTCCACGCGTTTACCTCTTCTGAACTCGTCGGGTGCTTGTGGCTATTCGTCACGGAACATTTGGAAAAGAAATGGTCCGAGTTACACTGAAAACAATGCACGGCTAAACGTTAGTTATTTTGATGAGCATATAATTCAAGTAAAGCGCCATCCAGAATGTTCTTGATGGTCACAAGTCAGTTAACTTTTGGTGTGCAAGCTCACCAGTCGTAATTCACATTTATGTGGCCCGTAATAGCCGCCGAGACATTGGATGACCACGTCGCCGCCATTTTCTGAAAGCGAAATGCTGAAAAGGTCTTTTCGTCGCAGAGCACCCATGTACTCGGGATCACTGGGCACTTTCCACTCGCAGGCCACGATCCTGTCATCCTCGAACTGCACAGAATTAATTCGAATCGTTTAAGATATGATTTTAAGGCTAGATATATTCAAGTGAGGGTGGTCTGCCGACCAAAGACAATCAAAATAAATTTGTACAAACCTTTACTTGAACCAGCCCACCATAATGAATGATATCCGGTTGCCACAATCCCAAAAGGCTTTTGTATTTGTAAATGACTGGATCAAGATAATTAAAAAACAAACATCAATGAGCAATGGCTTTTCTGAAACACCTCCGCAACCTATCACCACGGTACATAGTTTATACAAACACGTTCAGATTCTAGGAGTTTTAAGAACGTGGCTTGAGTGTGTTTCTTGTGAGTGAGAACGCCTCATGTCGAGCTCTTAATACTTAGCCCATAGGCCTGCTTGAGTCTGCCATTGGTATCTGTTAATTGCTGTTTTAATGTCAACATGATGGCCTTATGAAACAGATTTACAATTTCACATATGGCGTTTGACGTCATTGGTCCGGGCCTATATGTCAAACACCCAACAGCAAAACAGCTGTGTGGCGTACTATTGCGCATCAGTGGGATTCAGTGCAATAGTGGCAAATAAACAACAGGTAGACCCACATGCAATCTGACCATTGATGAGTCATGTTGATGTCCTTACGTTTTGTGTACATCTGTTGTGGCCGAGCTGAAGGCAAAGCAATTCCGCATTCTGAAATTAGATTTTAAAAAAGTATTCATTAGATAGGCCTACATGTAAATTTCAGGCAATTAGGCAGAGGCTCACACTAGGCTATTTGTACACACACTAACAATAATAAAAGGTTCGACCGAATGTGGTTCTAGGCAATCATGCTTACAGCTTAGGCTACATTACACAACTAAGCCTTTCATACGCGGGGCGATACGAGTCCACTAGATTGAAAGTGGGTCTACAGGTAGGTGTGAGTCTACACTGAAAGTGGATTGGATTTTTTCTGAAACAAGTTTGTAATAATAAATTAAAGGCCCAGAGGAGAGGAACTAATCATTCACAGTGGGCCTACATGTACTTGTTTATGTTCATTTATATTTTATGGGCCATCATTTATGTTAGGCGGTTAGGCCTACAATTTTAGGCCTCCTGAAGCAAGAGTTCTACTTTCTAAATAGGCCTATAGACCTACGTCATGTAGTCTACATGCACTGCGTACGTGTAGGCCTATGTCGTCCAAGCTTTATTTCCTGGACCGCGCAGGCAGTTTCAATTTCACAAAGCATAGGCCTATGTGTCGTTGATCAATGGGGCATTGGATTTCAGCGAATTAGCCTAGATTTAGATTTTAGAAGCCATATTAGGCCTAATCAATTATCTTAGGCCTATGAATTCTGCACCATATTAACCATCATCAATCATCAATTCATCATCAAGCAGTAGCCTAGGCCTATGTTGAGTGTTTGACAATATGTTGGCAAACTGGCAACTCATGCACATGCATTTCATTGCTAGGCCTATAGTTAACTTGTCAAATTGATTTGCTCAATAGCCTATGGTTAGGCCTACTATCACTCGAGTCACAGTGTGTAGGCCTATCAGTTCCTTTGAAATTGCATGATTAGTCCTGAAGTGATGGGTCTAAACCGATAGGCATATATCTTGTTGACTACCCTTGAAAAGATACACACTTCTACGTATACTACAGGCCTAGGTTGTCAAAGTAATAGGCCTATGCTTAATTAGGCCTAGCCGATCACATTAAAGGAAAAACAAGGCCTAGGCCTAACTTAGGCCTATGGTAAAAAGGACACCACATGCTGTAGGCCTACATGAAGATTGTCAATTAGTAGAGTGGTGACAATTGGCAAAGACGTCACAATGCAAATGTTTTAAGCACTATTTCCAAGCAAACACACCGGGCAAAAGTACAAACATTACAGTATGTGCAGTCTAGTCCTTTATAGCCTACTGATGCCACGAACCTGTGTCAGTTAATGACTCAGTGCTGGGCTCTTCACACAAACAACCAGCTTTATTTAATGATCTAGGCCTAAACCGAATAGGCCTACTCAAGATATTGCATAGGCCAACTTCTGGGTTGCTTTTTACCTAGATGGTCTCCAAAATGTGGCACAATCCGCCCAAACAATTGAGCCCAGACCCAATTCGGAGGCCTACGTAGGCCTACATGCAATAATGAGCCTACAGGGTAAGCCTAGGCCTACGCCTAACTAAAACTGCAATCTGAGGCCTCACTTGAATAAATTGTCATTTTTATCAAATATAGCATAGGCCTATATATAGTAGGCCTAATCGAGGTATAGGCTATTTTAATGGACGAAAAGAGGAATTAGGCCTAGGTTTTTTTTAATTAGGCCTATGGTATTTCATTAACATTTTTTTAACTTCTATAAGCCTATTCAATTTTTAGTTCAAGCTGTTTCAATTAGGCCTAGGCCTACTGTACGTCCTCTGTGCCTGTAGGCCCACATACAAATACAGTGGACAGTGGAAATAGGCCTAAAAGAGGCTCTAGTTGGTGGATTATGTGATAAGGCTTAGGCTTATATGATTAGGCCCAGGCCTACACACCAGAGTTCCAGTTGCATTTCTGCATCATGCTATAGGCCTATGGGTGTTTGTTAAAAAACAGAGTTAAGGGACGTGCCAGTGAAGTTTAATTGCAAATAAATTTAGGCCTACATTTACCAGATGTGCGTCAAGGAGGCCTATGTGAGCAGAGTAGGCTTATGTCAGACTGGCTATTTTATAAACCTAACTGAAATCGTGTAGCACAACAACCACACACAAATAGACATACGTAGGCCTACTCACATTCGGCCCGGCAAGAAAATTACCAAAACAAGTTTGATTAGGCCTACGGTATTATATAAACATGTAGGCCTAGGCCTCCTTATAAACATACTAGGCCTACTGTAGGCCTAGCTGAGCTGCCTAGTTGAGGCCTAGATGTTGTCGAAATTAACTCAAACCGAATTCAGCCATGCCATTGCACTGTAGGCCCATATGGTTTTTCAGACCATCAACTTGATATAATCAAGAATAATTTGCCTCGTTCACACAGGACGAGAGCTAGGCGCTAGAAAACTGGGCCTAAGCTTAACTAGGTTTACGGTTACACAATACACGTAGTTAGCCCAACAATGCATTTCTATAGGCACATCCTGCATGGAGTTTTATCTCTTTCATTTAGGCCTATTTTTATGCTATTTATCTTACTCGAAATGGCCACAATCAGCTGGCACTATCCCTACCTAATACATGTATATTGAATGGAGACTATGATAGCCCTGCTGCGCATTTCAATTTAAAATGAAAATTTTATTAGCATGTGTGTGTGTGGCTGTTATAGTCAGCCAGGCCTATTTCCTTTTATGTGGAACTCCAACGCCTGGAAATAGATTCAAAGTCTATTTGTGCGAGTGATAAGCTTTTTCCGGTGTTTATTAATTTTTGCATGCTTAAACTGCTTATAATGTTCGCGCTTTATGCTAGGATTCATGACGTAATGCATAAAGCTCCAGCCATGTTGACACTCGTTCAGGGTGTGTGAAAGCTAAAAGTAAAATCTGAAGCAAATTATGGCTGGAATAATTAGTGAGTTGTTAGCGCTGTCTCGACTTGAATGTATCTCTCAAATGGAAAAATAACGTATTCTCAGCCTGTGTTTGAGATTTTGTTTCAAATCGAGGCAGCACTAAAGGTCACTAGGCCTAGTGATTCCGGCCTAAAACAAGTGGCACAAAAAAGCCAACGAGCTTGTGAATGCCTTAGCTTGCATGGAACAGTGCGAACACAAACGTAAAATAAAACGAGCCAATTAAAGTTCGTTTTAGGCTAGCGCATTCATGTTTTAGCTTTTACTGTCAACGCGTCATTAGGGTTCATGGACGTCAAATGAATGCGGCATTGAGATCGATTGCAGGAGAGTTGTTTTTGCGTTACTGCTTATGAATTCTGCTTTTTATTTGCAGTAAAGTGCCAGTCATATGATTCAGATACAAAACAATGCATTGTAATACTGTAATACCGTTGGCCTACTGTATAGAAATTCACCAAGTGCAGATGACTCAACACATGCCTGGTGCTTTGACGTCGCACTAAAACAACCCCCTTAATTGTAATCGACCTCATGTACTATTAAGCGTCCGACGATTTAATGACCTAGGCCTACATCAGGCTACATGTAGGCCTACTAAAAATCACTGAATATATGATGTAGGCCTACATGTATTCAGTGCATGCAGGCCTGCAAGGATTCATGTCGGCCAAGCATGACAGGCAGGCCCAAATGCAATTGATTTGTCCCAGTGGACTTATCCTAGTAAGTTGGTCACAAGGAAGACTTGAGACTGGCTATAACTTCATAACATTACATTGGAAAGACATGCAGTCTGGCCAACTATTGGGAATACAAGCCTGTAGAAAACTTGCCTTTATGGCAGAGGTCCTGCCACAGTCTGTCGATCTTGCTGGTCGCGTGAAAGTTCTTGCACGTCAGAGCGGCGTGGGCCACGGCCGGTCCGGACAGAAACGAGAAAATGTGGGACATTATTTCGGGCGGCAGATCGTTCACGTTCATGGAGCACGACGACGACGATCCGGAAGTCGCTCCACTGCTGCTGCCGCCGCCGCCGTTGTCCTTGGACGAGCCGCGCTGCAGAGCGCGAAACGTTCGAGCGGCCATGATCTCGCGCAGGTTGAAACCGCCCATGTTTCGGCTAGCACTTGTAAGAGCCACTTAAGGCCAACTTAGTAACAGTACATTAACGCACTTGAGCCACACTTAAGTGCACACACTGCAGAACCTGAGCGCACCACTCAGCTCAAGCCTAGTATTACATGTAATTGTTCTTACGGTTCCTTGTCGCACTTGGCTCGCCGCACATTGGCTACGCAGGTCGTCCTCAGGTCCGTCGATCGGTTTGGAGCATGAAGCCAAACAGACAAATGATGTCCAACGCCACAACTGTTCTTTATGGCTGATGGTCCGACGTCAGCTGGACTCGTCCTCGTCGAACTAGGCTTAAACTAGGCCCAGCTTTTGTCCCATTTCTTCTGTCCTCGCGTTCGATCTACACGTGCTGCTGATCCTGCGTCGCAGTCCACGTTTCAAATTTCAAATTTTCAATCTGAAAAGGAACGAAAAAGAGCAAAACAGGAATTTCACAACTTGAGCTCGGAATTAAATGACGACGATGAAACACGAGTTCACGAAATAATAATTATGACATGATGGGCGGAGCCAAATGCACATGACGTCAATTCGGAGAAACTCCCTGATGATGCAACTTTTTCTTCCTTATTTAACACTTTTTGCGATTCATATGGATTTACAACGTCTATAAGCCATATATATCTGAGAAAACGGCTACGAAAGCCAACCGCAGCACCAGATAAGACATAACACCTAGGAAATGTAGGAGTGGGGATCGAACCCACGACTCGCAGCAGCCGTGAGCGAGCAGATACAAATCAAATGCACTGTTTAACCCACTGAGCCACAAGAGCTCCTTCTTCTATAACGGATGCATAGCATTGGTTGAATCAACGTCACGTGACCCTGGTCAGAGATGAGCGCCGTGGGTTCGATTCCCATTACAGAAACAATATTATATAGGCTTCACCATGGAACTCCTTCCTCCATGGGCTTCACAAGCTCACAATTATTTTTAAAACAAGTAGGCCTACTGAGCTAGTTTGGCCGTCATGGCGGCGCTGCTCAATGACACTGGTTTCACACGGACGACAATTTGCAACGACGGACGACGGACGACAGGACGACGGAAGTTGTCAGGACGCG
>JAQIYI010001521.1:0-11695 GCA_034700265.1 Polyzonium germanicum
TACAATGTAATTACAAGGATATTAGACGCCTCGTTGCTTCCTTATTTAGCCTCAAGTATTTTTTCAAACTTTATTTTCAAACACCCTTAAGATGACCCAGAAATATTGCCAGTAGGCAAATAGTGTACATTCTAAACACAGGAAATGAATTTTCCAATTTTTTTTCTTGCTCGCTGACCCTGAACGAAAGCTAGCTGCTGATGAAAACAATAAATTACTTATTCGCTAAGCTAGAAAATAAAAATAAAAATGCAAAAATAAAAACCTCAGAAAATGAAGGCCATCATTAACCAAATCACGCCTCGCATTGTGGAACGTATCGCGCGGAAACACAATGAAAGTAAAATAATAGCTCCCCGCATGTAAATTGTGAAATAAATGCGCCTAGCTCATAACAATAACACGCAGAATTTATTTATTTAAAAATTTCAACTAGGCTAGCTCACCCATTCTATGACTTTGAGGATGCCTGGCACCGTTCGAAAGTACCAGATGTTGAGCTGCAGACCGTCAAAGTGGAAGACGGACCGACGAGACTTTCCGCCGGAGCCTGCAGAGTTGTTTTGTCGCCCGGATGGAGAGGAACCGGCACCGGCAATGGACGACGAGTCCGGGGTCACCACAACCGTCGTTCCGCCACGATTATTATCGGCATGCTGGATCGTATCTGCCATTTAACTTCCGGCACTCATGCGCTGCTGCAAAACTAGAAGAAAAATAAAGAAAAATTAATCCAACATGCAGTTTTGCAAAAAATAACAAAATAAAAAGCTCTCGACTATTATTAAATTGCTCACGTTGATGTTGCAACAATAAAACTTCTCACTGTTGTGCTACAAACAGGAACTCACGAGTAGTGTTCACTATAAGCTTATACGTACTTGATTGCGTGTACGCCTAGCTCTAAGAAGTCTTTCTGACTAGCTGCCAAAGCCTGCCAGAAACTGCCAATCGTGACGGCCGATGTCGTAAATATTATGCGGGCGGCGTTGGGGCTGGGAATCATGCGTTGTGCGGACTTGAGGTACTTCTTGTCTTGTAACATCCAATCAGAGGGAAGCTAGCGTTTTCTGGTGCTGCTGAAACTGTTTAGATCAATTAAGACATCTTACTAAAAATGCCGCAGGTGAACAACAACAACAACAACCACCATGCAGCCAACCTGTTCATTGGTCGGCTCAAGAGACTTCCAAAATTCCGTCTGATCGCAATGAAATAAGAGGGTGCATAATGAGCACCGTCGACGAACCTGGATTTTAGCCTCTCGTTACAAGGAGTCTTTTCTTCTTCCCTTCTTCTATGCGGCCCCTCCTTCGCCATCCATCTGAAAATAATGCCATAAAAAATGAAAATGTCGACATTTAATCTCGTCAAGCCTTGACGAACAGGTGTGCGCTGCACATACAAGTGCAATCGTTTCAATTAATAGAATCAATTTACAGCCAAATAAGTGTAGAGTACTTGCATAATCAGGCAAGAGTAGAGACTCAGGATATTATACCCACACACACACATGCAACCAGTGTTCCCTTTTTGCCCGGGCAAAAGGCCAAAAGGAGATGACGAATTATTTTGTAAACTTAAAAGTAGCCTGAACTTACAAGTTAAAATGGCGCTTCGTAAATGGTGCAAATTTTGAACAAATCATTTTCGTTTTACTAGTGCGCGTAGTTTTTAATGTTTTAATTTAAGTATGCAAAACAATTCGCCGTCTCTTTTGCCCGGGCAAAACGGAACACTGCACACAGTAAAGACAGGGAACTTACTTTATTTTTTAACTTACTGATTACCGTGGTCGGCATTTGCAACGCACTTAGGCGAGAATGTCTTCCGTCAACAAGCAGTGATCCGTCCGTTTTACGGTTGGTTTTCCGCACGCTTCGATGCGCCAATGCACACAACATCGTCCGCCGCCGTCCATAAACGTAAATTAAATTCAGGGCCTGAAAATAAAACGAATAGGCCTACTGTATAATACAGTGTATTCACAATGCTTGACCCATTGCGAGCAAGAGTTCACATTTGCACGTTTCAAAGTATTACAAAATATCTCAAACAGATGGAACCTTATCAGCATTTGTGCACGTACACCTCCAAGATGACTTCCGGTACATTCTTCTCGTGGAAATGTTTGTCAGTAACATTTGAGAAATACAGATCTGTAATTACTGCGCTGAACATATTTTTCAGTCACCTGGAAAACGAATTTCTGAGAAATTACACTGCTGGTCCACCGTAAGAACCGACAAGCAGAAACACGCGCGGGATTCGAACCCACAGCCACTGAGAAATAGACGAGAGTTTGTGAAAAGGATTAATTATTATAAGCCGCGCACATACATCTCTACAATGTATCCAGTAGGCTAATTGAATTTAGAAGGAAGTGATCTTGAGTAAAATTAATCAATAATTTTGTTTTGAAACTTTGCAAGGATACGCTGCACGATTGCAGTGAGTTCTGCGTCTCCTGACGGCATGAGTGAAGAGTTCTTCCAATGTCGCAATCGTCATTGCCGGTTCCATTGACCACAAATAAAATTGAACAATGATGATGATGATGAGTGAATGACGAAATCTTGGCGTCACTACGAGGTTCGGTGATCTCTGGCATTAATATGAAAACAGAATAACAAAAAAACAAGCAAACAAACAACACAAAGAGATAATTTAGGAATAACGGGACTAGATTCAAATTAGAAACAGTATTCGAAACCATTATAATTTTACTGAACAATGTGTGACGTGTGAACATGCACTGCACGCACGACAAAAGATTTGAATGTAAATACAGGACACGATTAATTATGTAGAACAACAATTGCTGCACAACAACCGGTAAACATTAAAAAGTAAAAACAAGATAGAAAAGTGTTAAATCGACGCTGCTAAGGTAAAACGACTTTGAATTATCAGACCTGACGTGACGTCACTTTCCCCACATATGGAAAATTTTAAATGGCTGATTCTGACTTCGCAGTTCTTAATAAGAACTTCTTATCATGCAATTCGGCGCAACCTTTTGCTTCACCACTGGTCAAGCCAGTTACTACAAAAGGTTCAGTCGGATGGCGAGATAAAATTGCAGTCAGACTCAACCAGCACTTGACTCAAGAGTGACACACAAGAGCGAACTTCATTTGTTGGCAGTCATACTTTTGAATCCAGCCAATGAAGTTAATTCATGTCAAAAAAGATTAAACCTAACAATGTAAGTTAAAATAATTCAAACTTTTTTTTTGCAGTTTGATAACTTTTCAGTGTTGCCATGGCAACTAACCTGGCTTAGGCGATGACGTGTAGTTATTCAATCACCTTCATGCAATGGTCACCAACGGAAACAACGTTGCGTCGAAGGAAAGTAAAAAGCAATATATAAAACGTCGAAAATGCTAGTGTCGTAGCAGAACACAGTTGTTTCGATATTAGATAATACGTTCAGCAATACAGTAGTTAATTATGCATATTTGGCTCTTAATTGAGGAGCGCAGAGGAAAAGAAGACTTTAATTAAAATAAAAGGTAACAAATGTTTGCTAAAAATAAACCTTTGATAAATCAACAATAACAATATTTGTTTCGTTAAAAAAATCGAAAATTCTGTACAGAGTACACACACGTACAGTAGAGTACAATGTAATTGCCCACCAATTAATTCAACATTTGATTAAACCCAAGCAAATAATAATAAAATAATGATTAATAATAAAAACCACTATCTTTTGTACCAAAAAAAAATGCATTTCTTCACATTGGAGGGAGAGACGCGGCCACAGTAGGTAGCATCGAAACTGGCAGCACTAAGAAAAAGTACGCGCCACTTCAGTGTACTTATCGAATTGAAATTGAAATTTCGAAAAGTACGATGATCTGACGGCGAAGCATTCGCTGTTTAAACTTTAAAACGACGCGTTCAATTACATAATTAAAAGAGATACTGAAAAGGACAATCGATTAATTATTAATTAGTTGCTCACTGTCACATCAAAACGAAGAGATCATACGGGGTCAAAGGAGGGACAACTAGGGATTACTAAAGGATACTTTTTTGAGCCAGTATTTAGTCGGGCAAGAATTCGAATTTTTTAATACCAAACTGACCGGAAATAAAACACCCAATATAAGGAGCAAGCTAGCGTAAGCCTACGGGCCAAATTAAGACGACGAAGATGATAATATGCAGATTTACAATTATAACTTGATAAGAGCTATGGTTAACCAGGTACATACTGCATTATTGAAGGGGAGGAGGGTCGAGTGGGGTGTAAACAAACAACTCTACTTATTTTCAAGGACAAATCCATTTTCACATGACGCCCACCCACTTGTGTGCGTTCTGTTCAATTATTCACTTGAGAGGGCTCAGAATTTCTTTTCTATGATCGAGGGCGTTTAATATGCATTTGTGATGTGTGGGATGCTTTTATTGGCGGTTGGCGTGTGTGTATGTAAGCTTCAGTTGCATAGAGTAGAAGTTCTCATTGCTGGGCTGCAAAATTTGTTTCCTAATTTGTAAAGCAATGAATGAACGAGCTGGTATTCAGCATTCAGAAACGAATAAGGCCTAAACTATATGGTTTTTATTGTGTGTGTAATAAATCCTCCAATAATTTAACGCCATTTTTGTTGCTTTTGTAAAGAGTTGTTTCGAGTTTGAGACTCACCTCGCTTGATTTCTCAAAAGTAACCTGCATGGATTTCGAGGCGAGAGTCGAGACGCCTTGGGGAGTTATCAGTAGGCGTTGGGCGAAGAAGCAGACGAGGCGACGGTGCGCTCACCCTGGGCCAACTCTCCGCTTCGCCAGCCTTTGAATTTCAGAAAACCATCGTATCCGTACATGGCCAACGAGACGAGTCCGAACAACTACATGCCAAAGTGTTACACAATAAAAATTAATAACGAGTGACCATGATGAAAAAAACAAATAATAACACTCACAGCTGCGACTGCAAAAGCAGCAACGTCGAACGACGCAAGCGCAAAGATGACGGCGAGCAGATAGAACACAGACCAGATAGCGCAGAAGATGAATTCCTGGAAATAAAGCGATTGTGTATCAGACAACTTCTGCCTAAAAATAGTTTCTCAGATCAAAATGTCAATTTTCAACCAGCTAGGATTTAAAAATAAATAAATCGGGCTATTTTACGTGATGTTAAAAACCGGTAAATTACTGTGAAAAGGTAGAAAAATGGAGCAAAAACCATTAAAATAATTGAAGATTCTAAAATATGCCTATTCTAATTAGGTGTTCCACGCCAAGGTAATTCACGTTGCCAACCCTGACACCAAGAAATATTTCTCAATATACATGTAGGATTGTAGGTCTAGGCTAGTTACTTTGTTACTGCAGATGTTTCTAGGCTAGATGTCTAGATGCCTATAATTGGTCAGCGACTCACAATCAGATTCCAGGGCAGGAAGTAAGTCCTCTCGACCAGATGGAATAAATAGAAAAAGAGCAAGATGAGCGTGACCCAGAAGCCCGTCATAGACACGAAGCTGAACCAGTTGGCGCGGTTCCAATAGTAGCCACCAGTCAGCATGATGCAGATGAATCCAATCAGATCAGTAACCTTGATTACGCGAATTAGGTAAAATCAACAATGTTCTTCACATTACCATACATGTATGTGAACAAGATTAGCGTCCATGGATTGATTTTGTACGTACCAGTCGGACGACCTTGAGCGTTCCAGGAACGGTCCTCACGTACGTGGGATCGAAACGCGGCGTGATCACCACTTTGGTCGTCGTCGTCGTCGAGTATGTCTGTCCTGACTCCATAATGACTGTTCACCTTTAGTCGATTTTGAAAAAAAAAACGACCGAGAAAACAGAAAATTAAATGAAGATAACAACACAACACAGGCGAGAATTTGAAAAATCCTCCCATAAAAAATGATAAGACATGTCTGCCAGAGGAAGCACCACTCGCTAAGCGGGCAGTAGGGCTATGAGAATGATTGTGTCTAGTGAGGTGGTTATGAATGCCACTTCCGGACCAACCGATCCCAAATAGAAAAGAGCTCAAACCAGTTTTAAACGTAGACACAGAATTTGCAAAAAAAAACACACACAAAAATGACGTAAATAAATGTTTTTTGCAGAGGACCTTGTAAGTTAGCAGTGTCGGACCCAAAAATACTCAAATGATAGGCCTACATTGATAAACTTACTACAGCAGACATACACTGCTCAACTATTGGTCGTCTGGAGGTAAATCTGCATTCTTCAGCATTCTGCTTACAAAAAGTGCCTCGCGCGCAACAGTAATTTTTAATTTAGCGCTAGAGCTAGTTAGATCGCCAAAAAAAATCATTAGCCGAGACCTATAACAGTCCTACATTTATGACAAATTTTTTTTTAAACTAGGCATATGCATGCACAATTAAAGTCAATATTATGCATGTTTAAACGAAAATGTAGGGCCTACAATTGTATACCGGTACCGGTATTTTAATTTTTTAAATTAATTTTTCATAATTTTTGGGGTTGCTTATATGCGGAGCCTACGTCGTACATTAACGGCTACCTTTGACCTGGCCTAGATGAAATGTTAGCTGGATACTTTAGATACACAGCAAATGTCGACGGGCCTACAGTGTATAGCTGTGGTGCTTCAATTATAAGCCCAGGCCTAGATGTAACCTTCGCTACACGTGACTTATTATTTAATCGCTTTTAGAATAAATCTCGTTTCAGCGACACCCTGGCATAGAAAATCTATAACCTGACGCAGATAGTCCACATAATAAATTAATGTCTCCATGCAGATCTACGGAAGGCCTATTCTAACAGCCTATTTCACACAGTGGCAGCTTGACAAAATAAAATTCCACCGGAAGTGGTGCTCTTTATATATAGATAATTGTCTTGATGATGACAGAGGCAATTTAATGAATTTATGACGATCATAATTGGAACTGACATATCTTGCACCACGTGATTGGCTTAATCATACTGTATGTGCCTACGAGAAGAATACAATATTGTGACACTCACTTGTTGCGCACAGGTGTTAAAATGATTTTATGTAATTGCATTTTGCGTGGTTTCTTTCATCGTCGTTTGGCAAGTCCTTTGCTAAAGTTAGTTTATACGCCAACGCCCAGACACAGACAGCAGCAGGTCTGATATCGCAAGCCTTTTTCCTCACGTCACGTCACATCACGCGACTTCGTCATCCCACTCGAGTGATACGATATCGCCCGTGACACACGTCCTGAGAGGTATCCTCAGTCCTCACGCTCTTTCCTATTATAGGGCTCATGGCCTAACAGGTTTGCAAAAATCACTGAGCCAATGACGTAACGTACAAGCCTGCAAGACACAGGCCGAGCTTGGAGCTATAGATATTTATAGCCAAGTGTGCACCTATTTAGGCGGTGCACCTTGAGATGACCTCACCTCCCGCCATGAAAACCATGTCAGGAGGGCTAAAGTTGTTTGGCCAACAATTATATTTAGGCTCGCTCAAGGCCCACAGCACATAATGATTATAATTGATAGCGGCATCGGCGTAACAACTAATTAAAACTATGACAATACTGTTGAACCCCACTGATCGAGTCGAATGTCCTATTTAATTGGCCTTGGGCCTACATTTAGGCCTAGAATATATGATGTTGGCCTAGGCCTAATTGTATACGGTAAGCAAGGACTATTAGCAGATTCGAATTTCAAAGCCTTTTTTGTCATCTTTAGTTCTTTACGGTGTACGTTCTCACTTTATAAACGTCGTCATCGCACAATCACGTTGCTAGCAGCTGAACGTGCAGCACGTGACAAAGCGAGACGCGTCTCCTGCCTGGAAACCGGGCCTCATCATTGAGCACAGACTTGAGCTTGTCTCACTCAAGACAGCTAAGTTATGCACGTGCGAATGTTCATTGAACTCGATTGAATCGATCCCGCACGTGCATAAGGTTGACTTGAGTAAGGCAAGCTGAAGTCTGTGGTGATAAATGTACGCAACCTAGGGCTGGTATCACTAACGCCTATTAGGCGATTCTCCAGAGTGACTCGAGCCTTGCTCACTCGTGTTAAGCTATGGGTGAGCACCGCTCGAGTCACTCTGGTGAATCCCCTTATACCATGCAGCTAGTGATACCAGCCTAGGCCTAATAAAAATATTTTTATTTTACGCACGCGCGTTGCACTGATCATAGTAAGGCTCAAGTGGTTTTCTTATTCAAACAGACACCGCAATGAACATTATTTTTAGCCCTTTCCAGCACATTATAAGCGGGCCTAGATTAGGCCTAATGAAATTAGATAATAGGCCTAAAAATGTCAGACATTTTTAAAAAGGCGCGGCCATTGCGCGCCATTTGGGTGACATACTTTCACTGCCTTCTATCTGCGCAAGAGATTTTGAAATGAACTCCCGAATATTTGTGAATAGATGCAATATAAATTGATTCACCTGAGTTGATGTTCAAACAACTGGAAGCAGCAGATTCTTTTGTGACAAACGAACACTAAATAGAATAGACTGAGAACAAACACTGACACGGATGACGAGTTTGATGGCAAGACCGAGACGAGAGAGCAAAAAAAGCACGAAGACAACGGAACGTAGAAAACCAAACACGGAAACGTCGTGACTTGATTAGAAAAAACATAAAATATTTCTACTGCGCATTTTGTGCGACGCATAAATGACGTCACCGCATGATTGAATTCACCGGCAAAGCCGGTGGCGCCATGATGCGGCGAAACCGTGAAACCTCTCTATTTGCAGCGCGCTAACTTTTAAACATAAGATTTGTGCATCGGGCTAATTATTTACTCTAATTATGACCTGTTGACCCCCAAATTCTTAAAATAAAAGGAACAAACTATAAGCACTGTTGTCTTGAGAAAAACCCAAGTTTAAAGGTTGGGCTTTTCACAAGACAACTGTGGTTCTAGTTTATTTTATTTATTTATTTATTTATTTTAAGGATTTGAGGGCCAACAGCTGATCATAAGAGTTAATTTAAGAGTTACAGTAATGACTCGATTAAGTCCGACTCGAAAACTATGTAAGCAATCTGCAACACACAACCAAACAAGTGTTAAAATGAAAACAATGCATAATAACACCGCTACCTACATGCTCACATGGAGTCCATGCCCGAATCATTTAAATATTTCACTAAAAGTACTTAATCAATTCTAGTGCGACGGGCAGATTTTCTCAAGATCGACTCAAGCCAAGCCAAGCAACACTCACGTGGCATGTGCATGCATTGAGTCGTTCTTGAGTCAGTTTATATTGTTAGAGGTTGTTAGAGGTATTGAGGTTTCCCTCAAAAATAAAATCATTGTGCCTTACGATTTCGACACGGATAAAAGTTTACGATTCAGTTTCTTTTTAATTAAAAAAATTTTCGACAAATTTCAGGAATAACTTAAAATATAAGCTTACAATATAACAATTGAGTCACCATGGGTGCGAATCCATATGCGTCGTTACAATGTTTATTTTGTATACTACACGTAATAGTGAGTGAATAAGTGTGAGTAATTGCCGCACCTAGTTGGCTTTCAAGTTACAATCCAAGTAATACTTCCAAGTGAGCCAGGCGAAATTCATCAGATACAAGATGGACGCAAAGATGCCGAAGAACTGCCAAAAATAGAAAAATAAAACAATTCATCAACTTAAATACAGATTAGGCCTACTTGATTGATATTAATTTGCTGACCGCTGATCCGACGATGGCGCTTCTTTCGATTTCACAACCGGAATTGGAAGTCACGAAGCTTGCCACAATCATGGAGACGAAAGAGAAGGCACTGAGGACGACGTCCTGCCATCGCGACCATCAAACCCCGAAAGAAATAATTAAACATCGATCCAACTCATTTAACTCGTTTGTATTGTCTCCACTTTGTTCAATCAACTTACGGCAAAGACAACCGCGGACGAAGTCTTCGAACTCTTCTTCTGGAATCGTCGTTGCAAAGAGAACAGATGTCCAGCGTAGAAGAGCAACGTCCAGGCAACCGACACGGCTGCCAACGACCACAGTATGTTCAGAGACATCGAGACATCGTACCAACATTGCTCGGCAGTGGCGACGACCGAAATGGCTCCCAGGCAGCTCACCTTATAAATAAAATAATGGCCTCTGCACTTAATAGATTTGCGATTGCTAATTGCAGTATAAATATGAATACATCGCAATTACCAAGGCGGTCACTTTTAGAAATCCATGAAACGACGTCACGTAGCGCAAGTCCAAACAATTCGACGACGGCGACGTTGACAGCGAAGATGTTTGTGGCGCTGAAACTGAGTTTAGCGATTGGGCGCCGACGACGTTAGACTCGAGGAGCGTGATGGCTGTGCGGCGATTGTCACTTGCACCTGGGACTCTCGGTCCACGAATGATCACCTTTTTAAGATGTATTATTTATTTATTCTATGGGCAAATGCTCTCTCACGGCAACTTAGAGGATCAGACCTTGCGAGATCCTGTTGATGACGCCGATGAAGAACTGGGCGTCTTCGCCGTCGTTTCGGACATCTTTCCTGGTACTTGCTCCTCGAGAACTTGTTCAAAACACTCCAATCGCCCGGACCTCGGAGTAGTCGTAGATCTTCCAGCATGCAGTGACAGAAGAAAAGCCCTGAAAAATAAAGTAAAATCAATTTGGGTTCAAATTTAAACAAAAAATTAGGGCTAAGTAATAAAATTAGAAAAATCAAATTAAAATAATTCAAAGTCGAATTGAAATTGAATGTAGAAGTAATTAAACAAGTTAAAATGAAATAATCGTCTGAAATAATCAAAATGTCAAAATATGGTAGAAGAATTTGCGTTTCAATTCCACTCACTTTCTAAGAAACACTCGGAACTAAATTTCTTAATGCAAGTTTAAACAAACATAGTCTGTTTGAGAAGAAGTGGAAATAAATCATAAAACAAAACAAACAACAACATCGTGGTCGAACAAACTGAGAGTAACCTACGCAAGTTAGGTTAGCTGCTCAATAGGCAAACGTAGCAGTTATACTACCAAGTATTAATAAATATTTAGTTAATTCGCATCCGGAGAAATTAAGAGACGGGCGGATGTCGTACGTGCCATATATGCAAGTATGCAACTTACCACTCTGCTCTCAGAAATCCCGGGAAACACATATATGCCGACACAGATTGATCTTCAGAGGGACGTGTTGTGGTAAGTAAAGAGCAAATCCGTTCCCAAGCCAATCAATTGGCCTGCGCTCAGTGTTAACGAGTCACATCCTTGTTCCTGCAATCACAGAAACCCCTCTTGCGAAAAAAAACCTTCAATAAATCCCAAGAACTGGATGCAACGACGTCGCACTTTCATCCAGTCCATGGCAGCGTTCAGTCCATCCAAATGGTGCTCTGGTGCATCAAGAGAAAATCATCAAACTCATTGAGTTTCACTTTGAACTTGTACCTCGTCGTTCAGGATTTCAGGAATAGGCCTACCTACTTGCGATATATTCATTCTGCTCTTGTTGCTGGACAACAACATCGACCACAATGCTGTCCACTGATGGCGAGCGATGTGGTTACTTGGACGTCAAAGTTCCGGCCAAGTCTCGTGGAAAGGGCATCAAAGCATGGAAGGTGAACTGCAAAGAGTTTTTTTATTCATAAAGAATTTTTATATTTAAATAAATAAATAAATAAAATGAACGTTATTTAATTTCGCAAGGAAGTCACGC
>JAQIYI010001522.1:0-11690 GCA_034700265.1 Polyzonium germanicum
CGATGTGGCTTATATGCATCCGTATGGATGGGAAAAGCCATTAGTGTTAAGAAAAGAAGAAGAAGAAGAAGAAGAAGGATCCGGAAGTGGACTTACTTCCTTTTTCGATTGGCGGCGTTGCATTTTTCTGCCACATTTTTGGCGTTTTCACCACGTGTTGCACAACAAATTCCTGATTCCTGATACTGTGTTCCTGATCCTGAGGACGTACCACGTAGTCCATCTAGGCCTTGCTGTTGAAAACCAATACCGGTAAGGCATGGAATAAAATAGGCGTAAGTCTACGTAATTTAAAGCCTTTTACTGTTAAGTCTAATTGCCCTAATTGCATTGCATTAGGTTTAGCTGAACGTGCTTTAATTTTTAACGTAATCCGGTTAATTTTGAAAGTCGATCATGACCACGGACAACGGCGCGGCCGTGCTCACCGCTGAGGCTTCTGCGTCCGCGGAGTCGAACAACGACGGCGACCTGGACAAAAGGATCATACGCCAAGTGGAGGTACCGTTGGGGGAGCCTGTAATTGGGATCTTTGATCCTGTTGGCTCCCATTGCCCAAAATAAATAAATAAATATTATTAACGCGCTAAGGCTGATCTAGTGCCTACCGTATGTCTTTAGCTGAAGCTAATTTTCTTTCTGTTGCAGTATTATTTCGGCGATTATAACCTGGGACGAGACAAGTTCCTCAAAGAGTCCACTAACAAAGACGAAGGATGTATCCTTTTCTTACACACTTAGGCCGCGACCTTCATTTTTATTAGCTAGATAAAGGAAGAGCAGAGTTTGCCCTTTTATCGAGACTTAATTCAAACCGCAGGGTTTCCTCTGGAAACGCTAGTCAAGTTCAACAGACTGAAGGTACACCACACCCCCCCACGTTTAAACGCTTGTGTTTGTTTATTTTAGTTCGTTTGTTTCACTTGTCTAAACTGTACGTGGCTCTTTTCGTTGATAGTCGCTGTCCACGGATTATGATGTTATCACGAACGCTCTGAGGAAGTCCGAAGCTGGTCTTCTAGAGGTATTTTAAAATGACCAAAGCCTTTAAGAAAACAAAATACAGCTTGCACCTAATCATTTGATTTTGCTCTAGATCCACGAAGATGGAACCAAAGTCAGACGTTCCAAGTCGAAGCCTTTGCCCACTTACGACGATCGCAGACAGGAGGACGTGGACAGTCGCTCCGTTTACGTGGTAAGAATGAAAAAAGCCCTTTGAGATTGGATAATAACTACTCGCAATTAATTAGCTTATTTTATTTGAATTCTGCAGAAGGGCTTTCCTAGAGATTTGTCGATCGACGATCTGCTTGCCTACTTCAAGCAGCATGGCAACGTCGAGCACATTCAGATGCGTTATATGTTCGTGGATAAAAACAAGAAGATTGATAAGGAAGAGAAGAAAAACAGATTCAAGGTCTAGAAAGGCCTAGAAAAATCTTAAATTACCCTATTGTTGTTCTTTTTACCAACTCTTTCTTTACGCAGGGCTCAGTTTTCATCGTCTACCCAACGATAG
The DNA here is from genome assembly GCA_034700265.1 of Polyzonium germanicum. NCBI lineage: Eukaryota > Metazoa > Arthropoda > Diplopoda > Polyzoniida > Polyzoniidae > Polyzonium > Polyzonium germanicum. The sequence goes on from JAQIYI010001522.1 coordinate 1,523, forward strand.
ATGAAGCCAAGGAATTCCAGAAAAAGGAAAATGTGAAACATAATGATCAGGATCTGCACCGTGAAATGAGGTCACTATAAATGAATTGAAATTATTTACAACAACTACTCTCTTATTTGAAATTCAAATATTGCAGGAAGGATTATTTTGTTCGAAAGCGCGAAGCGAGAATCGTACACAGGCAACAAATGAAAAAGCAAAAAATGTAAACCGATCTAATTTGTTAATTATGATTATTTGTTTTTGTAGACGTTTAGTATTTTTTTTTAAATAGTGAAAACAACAAGGCCGCTATGGAAGACAGCGACGACAATAAGGCTGTACGTCATGTGTGTAGTTGTACTGGTCATAAATATCATCCAAGTTATAATTATGATTTCACAATTATCTTGTAAAGGAAAATCCCACCTTCGAGAAAGGATGCGTCCTGCGCTTGGCCAACGTCGACGAAACCATGCGTCATGAAGACATCAAGGAATTCTTCTTGAAGCATGGCGATGTCGCTTTTGTCGATTACAAAACTGGAGATTTGCAGGTCTAAAGTCAAAATGGAATTGATTTAAACGGCATTATGTAAAATTATAATTAATTCAATTTTTAAAAAAACTTGTGGTCATTTTGAAGGCTGACGTACGTTTCAAGCAGCCCAAAGCTCAGGAGGCCTTGGACAAGGCCAAAGAGGCCAACGATGGGAAGGTGGTCATCAAGGAGGTCGAATTGACTGGCAGAGTACTGGAAGGTGATTTAATTGGATTTAAAATTAAATTCATAATAATAAACGTTGCACACGAAATTCAAACTCAATTTAATGAATTTAACTAAATTATAGGCTAGGCTTATTTCAAAAATGTCCAAAAACATTTTAATTATAGGCGATGAGGAAGTTGAATTCTGGAAGAAAACATTAAAGGATCGAGAGAATTACAGGCAGAAGATATTCAGTACGTTAACAATGTTTTTTTTTAAAGTCTCCAATGTCCAATCTAGCCCGTACCCTTGATATAAATACCTGATTTCAATTTATTAGACCAGCGTGGCGGAGGCAGAGGCAGAGGTGGTCGCGGTGGAGGTCGTGGTGGAGGTCGTGGTGGAAGGTTCAACAGAAACAGAGGTACGGGAACCTTTTGAACTACGGTATTTTAAATTGTATTAAACTTACTAATTTATATTGATTCCGCTTTCCTCCAACTCATAAAGATGGGCGGAACAAACGTCCTGCTAATAAATCCGAAGACGAACCTGCAGCGAAAAAGGATAAAGTTTGTGAATCCAAAGAACAACGAGTCAAGGAAAAGGCCGTCGCCGATGTCAAGTCCACGTCGGCTACGCCAGCTACGCAAACTGACGCAGTACCGGAAGTTGCCGAGAAAGCTTGATTTATTAGGAATAAGCGTTTATCATTGCTAATATTTTCGCTTCAGTTCTAAGGACGATGGAAACTGAAAAACTTCCAAATAACAAAAATCGTGTCCTTTGTCTGCTTTCTGCAAATCATGGACATTCTTTAAGTTCGTTTCACTTTTAATTTTCTTTCACTAAAAGGATTTTAATTAAATCACGTGATCACAAAATGTTTTAAAACTAATTTATTTCGTTAGTTTCAGCATGCAACTATTTCTAATTTAGTTAATTAAAATTCGAAATCAACAGACTTGAAGGGAAAAAACAAACACCCTTGAGTATAGAACAAATTAGAAATTCACAAACACTAACTTGTAAGCTATACGTATATATTAAATTATATTCTTGGGATTAATTTATGCTAATTTGGAGGCTTTTCTCGCCCAAAACAGATTAATGTAAACAGTTACTTGTTAAGTGACCACAGAGGATCCAGCTGACTGAGCGGATCGCTTGGATCGCCATTTTCGCTCTTCAGACCTCCGCCGCCAACGTTCAGAAAGCTCTCCTTGGTTATTTTCTTTGCCTTTCGAGGCATGGGCTCGAGGGTGAAATGAGCTGCGTCCAAGTTGGCTAAACTGGGCGGCAGCGTCGTGCTCGTCGGCGTCGTTAATCTGCCGCTCAAAGGTGCCAAATGCTGAGGCGATGCACTGGCGGCGGCCGTAGTCAAGCTGCTCGCGTTGCTTCCGACCGACGCGACGCTGGCAACCGAAGCGCTCGAATTGGATCTGCTTAAGACTGGAACTTGGTCGGCACTTCCTTTTGGCGGTTCCAATTCTTTGGGTTGCTTTGACGGACTCGTAGACGTCACAGCGTCACTCGCAGGGTCCGTCAAGGTTTTTTCATCATGAGTTGCAGCTAGGTGGTCGCATAAAAGAAAATCCTTAATCAAATTCGATCATGATCAGCGTGACGTATGAAAGATAAAAGCCTACATGCGGGCAGGACAAAATCCTGCGATGGATGTCTTGTGTGAGACGATTTTCTTGATGACGCGCCTGGAACTTTATCTTCGAAGCTGGCACGCTTGATTAGAATGCCGCCTTCAGTGAAATTCGTAATTAGATCAGATATTTGTAATAATTTAATAAAATGCATTTTTAGGCGAATATCTTACGCTTTAGAAGAACATCTTCGGCGAAGTAGAGCACGGCGTGCAGACAGAATTTCATGTGTTCTTTATCTTGCAGGACGTATTTCCTCATCTGAACCAGTTTCAAAGCGAGATCCCAGAGGTCGACAATCCCACTTCCGGCTAGAATCTCGTGGATGGCAGTGGACACCAGGCAGAAGACGCCGGTTCTGCCGGCGCCAGCACTTGACAAACGATAGAAAATTTATGGTTTAATTAAATTTTAAAATTTAAACCACATTTTAATTAAATGTAAAGGAACCTGCAGTGGACGACGATTGGGCGTGACAAATTGCGCTGGTCGCGATGGAAAGTCTGAACCTCGCTGACGAATTGCAAGAAGAGAGACGGAGAAGTGGGCATTCCTCTGAAACGGTACCAAAAGAAATATATACAAATTTCAAACTCAACCAGAAAGAGAACCTCATACAGAAACAGAAAGGTCTGCATTAGTTCACCCTGGTGGCCAACTGGTGAATTGGAGATGCACGATAACTCGGGAAATCCTAGTCTGATAGCAAAAGTTGAAAATTATTAATTAAACCCGGATTAATTTGTTGATGATTGAATCCAATCAATTGACATTCACCTCATGATGCGTTATGGAGATGATCCTTTCCACGCCCCACGGCTTCGCCTTGTGCGACTGAAGCTTCAACAGGAGGACGCCTCCGAGGTCCGTTTCTTGGCCCTTTTCCAACGGCCAGTAGATGTCTCCCTTAAGCTAGAATTCGAAATATAATTTCGCAAAAAGTTTAATTTTTCAAAATGCCGATTATTTCTGATTAATACCTCTGCATCGTTGACCAAGACTGCGACAATTTCGGACTGCTGCTCGAAAACCATTGTCCAAAAATCGCGCATTGTTCCACTAAGTGGAGCCTGAGTGGCGATGTAGTGAGCTGTGTTTTTGGACAAGTTCTGCGTAACAACAAATAAAAGTATTCAAAACATGTTTACATCAAATAAACAAAGAGAGAAAAATAAAAGAGAGGAGAACCTTAATGTGTGATGCATTTATGTAGTCGTCCTTCAAGGTCGCAATCTCCACTCTAGAACAGTCGTCTTCAAAGCAGAAATTAACAAACAAACATATGTACTTTAGAATAATTCATGAGTATTTATTAAATTTATTTTAATTTGATTAATTGCGGTAATTAATCTTCTGAACCAAATGTCCACTTACAGGGCATTATGTCGGGCACCCTGTTCTTGAGTGAATAGCAGCGAGCCACAGAGATGGAGATTCGTCTCGAGTACCTGTCCTGCGCCTCGCTCAGCTCTTTCCACCTCTGTTCGAGCGGAGTCGGTCCGTTGAGCGACTGTTTGCTCAAACCCTCGACTACCTTCTGAAAGTGCTCCACCTCGGCGACGAATCGTTCGAGAGTCGCCTGGTCGGAAAAGGGATCGCGCGAGGCCGCGCGACATCGAGCCTCGCGTTCACGCTGTTCCTTCTGCAGGACGATGTCCTCCACAGTCAGCACCTAAGTTTAAAAAATAATAATAATAATGAAAATGAATAGGCTCAGCGCCCACTTAAAGTGATCAATTCTTAGGTGTAAATAAAGACCTTGGGCTTCAGCACTGGAATTTCATCTTTTGACACTGCAGTGGTGAGCTGCGTCTTCGAGAGGACATTCTTCGCATCCAGAGCCGACGAATTGGATTCAAAGCCGTTGCAATTCTGGTTGGACAAAGACGACGAGGTGGCGGAGGAGGCTGATGTGAAATCCAATTGTTGCAACAGACTCAGGTTTGAATCTGGTTGTTTTGTCTGCTGCTGCTGTGGTTTAAGCGGAGCCGCAGATGTTGCTGGTGCTGGATTCACGCTTGGCTCATGTGCAGGTAAAACGTTGGACGTTGAAGAATAATTATTCAAAATAATTGACGGCTGCGAATAGCCGGAGTTGACGTCTTGCACAGGCGCTGGATACGGCGAAGGGTGTTGGTAAAAATTGTCACTGGGTGCGGGATGGTAGCTGGAAAAGGTCGAAGTGTTCGATGCGGAAATGACTACGGGACAGGGAGCAGGTTGGAAATAATTATTCGACGCCTGATTGGGGGCCCCAGGGCACATTCCTGCAGGCTCCTTTAAGTCAGAATATTGATAATTTGTCACGGAATGGTGCAGAACTTGCGGTTGTTGAAGAACTTGCAACTGTGGTTGTTGCAGAACTTGAGGTCGTTGCAGTTGATGTTGCTGCTCAAGGACTGACGAATACGTGCTAGATGGATTGGTCATCGACTGTTGCGTATACATTAATTCCCTAGAATCCGCGTAATTGTTGCTATTTTGAAAGGAATGTCCAGAAGCTGACGATGGACGTTGGTGGTCGTTGTACGAAACATTATAATTAGGATTCTGCGCCACCGGACGCGCGTTAAAACTGTACTGGCTATCGTAGTAAGTATATCCAGACGAGGAATTGGACGTGTTTACTGCTTCTGGCGGGCCACCACTCAAATATGGCCACGTTGATGCTGGAGCGGGTCCAGTGTGGTAAGCAGAAGTGGGCTGATTTCCGATGTCCGATGGTGACGCCGATGCACGACCGTACTGGTACTGATCATAGCTTGACTTTGGAGGAACGTTCGATGTCGAGTAAGCACCGTAAGAGTAATTCGGATGTGGATTAACTTGGACGTTGGATGATGACGTCGTCGAAGGAGCTGCAGGGTACTGTTGGTAGTTCATCGACGAGCTAGAAATGTGCTCGTAACCCTGGTAATTGCCCTTGACGTTGCCGTAAAAGTTCGAAGCAGCACCGCTGTCAGGTTGCGGTGGTCCGCTACAGGCCGGTGGCAAAGGGTCTGTGTGTTCGGAGCCGACTGGAGCAGGTCTGAACACGCTGGGGCCAACATGATACGGCTGCTCGCTGCTGTTCGGATAGCGGTCGAACCTTGAGGCGTCGACGTAAGACGGCGCCGCAGCGAAGGACGTGGTTGGGCCACTAGACAGATTTGTCGCTGCTGACGTCGAACCGGATCGTGGCGTCATGTATTTCAGGTAATCCTTCAGTTTTGGGCCGGTGTTTGTCGTAGAAGTCGAGGACGCCGTCGTCGTCATCGAAGGAAACTTCTTCTGAGCAGAATGCTTCACATTCCCTGAAGGAATGGAATCTCTCAATTAAATTTAGAGATTGACCGAGATTACCAACTAAATGAAAATTAAGTCAAACGAACCTTTTTTGCCCTGTGTTTCAAGGATCTTGTCTCTCTCCTCTTCTTGGACGTGACAAACGCTGCGAAGTCGCTTCAACAGTTTGGTGACGCTCGTCTCCAACTTTCTATAAAACTCCAGACCTTTCTGCGACTTGGAGATCAGATCTTCGTAAGCCTCGAACGATGCGATCAGACCGGCGATGGTGGCTCGACGCCTGACAATTAAGGAAGAAAAATGATTCAAATTTACTTTACTATTTTGAAACTAATCCCTTTAAAGTACATGTAAGCCTAAAGCTGGCTCCAGATGAACGAATTTCCATTAGATTGATAATTATCCAAATTTGAAAATCCAAATTTACCTTTGTACTATTTCAATAGTGGCTCTTCGCGTGTCCGCATAACGAGCGTTCGCGTCGGTCAACGCTCTGAGTATGTTGTCCTGAGCGGTCAGATTTTGTCCAATAAGAGCGAGTGTACGATCGTGTTTCTTCAGTTCCTGGATGAAAACTTCCTAAATTATATAACAAGAATGTCAATTTTCGCAATCATTTACAATGATCATCAAATAGTGTAATGTTAGAACAATCTATTTTCTTAATTCACCTGCAAATTTTGGTCTTCTCGTGTGACCAGTTGTTTGGTGATGTCATCCGTCAGGATTTGATCCCTGAGTTGAGACTCCAACATCTGTCGTTGAGATTTCATTTCTTCCACTTTGGACAGCAGTCGATGCAACTCATTTTTCATGCCTTCGTCATTAGGTGCTAAAAGTAAACAACGACAACAAGAAAAAATTAAGCAACGTCTAAGTAACTATTTATTGTTTTTTTGGCAAAATGTTACCATCCAAAATTGTAAGCGAAGGAATGTTTTTCACGAGTTCATCGAGCGGTGCCGACAAAAGGTTGAGGTTCGCAATGTGATGATCCATGGCCTTGTGCAACGTCAAATTGGACTCGGTCGCCTTTTTGTGAGCTTCTCTGTACTTCTTCAGTTCTTCCTTTATTTCCAAGAGAATCATCGAAGGTGGCCTCTTTCCAATAGCGTCCTTATCAGAAAAGCATAGTACCATGCATAAAACCGTCCAAGCAATTCAAACAAAAAATGAAGCGCTAGCTGACCAGGCACTCTTTTTCCTGGCGATCCTCTTCCAACAGCAACGTTTCTATTTCCTGCAGCAAGCTCTCAACGTCGTGAAACAGCCCAGACAGACCTAAATTAAATTAATGTTAAACAATCAAGAGTTAATGCAACATGAGAATCGATAAAATTAAATCTTCAATTGTAAAACAATGTAAGTGAGGCTCACTTTGCATGGCCAAAACCAATTCCTTGATTGCGTTTGGCTTAACGCTGAAAGCGGCGCAACAATCGACGAGTTCCTGAGGGAGGCGTTCAGATTCAGGCGTCAATTTCAGCTGCTCTAGTCGCAGCGACGACAGGTAAGACCTGGCGTGCAAATAAAATTAAAGACGTAAAAATAATTCCTTATTTTTAAAAGAATTTAAAAAATCTTGTTTGTAGAACGAACATAAGTTCATGGTCCTTTTCTTCTATCATTGCGTTGATTTCCCGAACAATCTTTGCTTTCTCCTCACTGATAAATACAAACAAACACGAATGAAACTAAAATTCGAGCCGCATATTAAAAAAATAATTGTCACCTGTATAAAGAGGAAGCCTCGTGTGCTTCCATAGGAACGAGACGGGCAAATATATCGGCTCCTGAAATCTCAGGATCAGCCGGATCGAAAGGAATGCCCTTGACCAGAGAGGCGCCTGTTAATGGTTTAGAATTAAAGTGAGAATAATCAAATATTCAAGCGTGATAAACTTGCTTACCCTTGACTTCCGGTAACGATTCGACTGAAGGCACTTTTTCGTGATAGACAAACTCATTTTCCTTGGAAGCTGCATTAAGTCTTTTAACATAATCAAATGATTTGAAATTTAACAACAAGAAGGTAAAACATAGAACAGTTGATAAAACACTTACTTTCCACCGACAATATCATTGGTGAAGGTCATCGCATCGGTTATATCTTGCTCTAGCCCCTGTAAGTGTTCAAACAAATAAAAAAATAGAATTAATCTTGAATAAAATTATTATTGATAAATTAAAACAGAAAATATTATTTATTAATTACAATTAAACTTATTATTGACAAATTTCGAAGATTATAAAACAAAAACTTACTTTTGCTAATTTGGAAGCCTCGTTGAGCTTCTCGATCGCGTTCTGATAGTAGGAAACGCGTTCACCCATCTTCTGAAGTTCCTCAGCCTGACTTCCCAAGTACAGGTACATGACGCATCCATGGTAGGCTATCTTGAACTCGAGATATTTCCTCCAAGACTGCAACAACAAAGCTCAGTGAGCAGGGGAGCACAACCTTTTCAGACATTTCAATTTTTAACTACAGTAGACAATGGACATAGGCACTACCTTTTCTATTTTGGAACCGACAGTCGCTGCTACTTGGCTACCGTCGACTGACTTGTCCAAAGTTTTCAGAGCCAGCTTATAATAGTCGACGATCTGCGCGGCAATCTTAGCAACGATAGTACACTTCCGGTTGTCCAACATCGATTTCTCCAGAATACATTCTTGAGCCTGACCCTTAAAAGGGTTTTTAAAAAACTAACTTTAACAGTGCCTAAGTTAAGTAATTATAAATATATATATATATTATATATATATAAATAAATACGCAATAGAGGCCTACTCACAAGCATGACGTTAATGTAAAAAGTGAGGATATCGTGCGACATGTCTGTGCCTCTGGGCTGCGGGTAATTGTCTCGAAGCTGTTGGAATGCCCAGGCGGCACACTGAAAATGCGTACAGGATATCTTCATTCCCTGGAAAAACCAAACAAAACAAAAAATGTAATAAGAGCAACGATTTATAGACTAAAAGACGCACCTCTGACGTCTGTCGGCTGTCGATGGCTCCGAGTTCCGAATGCAAAGCGCCGATATTATGCAAGATGCAGGCCTGTTCGACTTTAACATCGGTCACGGCCGATAAGCTCCCTGAATAAACGTCCATCCTTGAATCGTAAAAAGAATAAATGTGTTTATAACCCAAAGACCTGAAACCCGCTTCCTAAGCCTAATCAGGTAGTTTATAATAATTTGAAAAATCCGTCAACTTTTACCACATGAAGGTGACCGAAGCAGCGCCGTCCTCTGTCATCGGGAACCTGCTTTCCAACAGCTGCAGCTGGGCATAGTATTTCTTCAAGGTGCTGCAACCTGTGAAGTCTCTCTGCACGTTGCACGCTGCCTGGTGTATTTGTAAATAAGGAAAGGAAGTAATAACGTCATAACGCTATGATTGCACAAAGTGTAAATCCAAAGACTCCAATTCTAACGTTTTTATACCATAAACAAATAAAGAAATCCTAGGCATACCAACTTAAGTAACGCTCAAATATACACTTTAATTATTTTAATTTAAATAGATGCTTTAATTAATTTAATTAAAATACACTTTAGTTATTTTAATTAAAATAGACGCTTTAATCAATTTAAGTTAATGACATGCAGGTGATGTGATTATGTCAATCACGGCCTGTGCCAGATAGGTTTTAGAACAGCGATTACGTCATCAAAGTGCTATCAGGACTTGTGTGTTGTGTGGACTTGTGTTGTTCCGTATTGTGCAATTGCCCCGAAAATGGAATTATTAAATTAATTGGCGAATGACGTGCTTAATTACCTGGCGCAACGTCTCCAGATCTTTAATCTCTTTGTTGTACGCCTCTGGGTCCTCATTATAGAATCCTCTGATATACTGAAATATGTATAAACAAGAATAAATACAAACTCATGCGACCCCCATTTACAACCTCGATTGAACTCATGACATGAAGCAGGCCTAATGACTATCATGAGTTCTCGTTCGTTCTCTCTCTAGCCTAGCGTGAATATTACGTATCCAGCTAGAAACGGATGCAGACTAACTGCTACAGATGTCGAAATGATGTGTATTAGTACTCACGTCCTTCAATTTGTGCGAAAATTCGGCGCTTGCCGGACTAGTTTTCAGTTGAAAGTGGATTAGAGGAAGTTTTGGCACAGCCTCCATTTTGTGACTGGCGGAAACATCGATGCAGTCACTTTACATCGATTAGGGATAAAAAATATCGATATATCGAAATATCGATGTTTTTGTAAAATATATCGAGTTTTTGATATCGATATCTAGCCTCGCCCTCCATCTATTGTTTCGCCGCACGTGTGCATTAATTATGCATTGTGACGTAAGCGATTACGCAAATGAGCGCATCGATGACGTAAAACACGAGGCTATTTTAACCGTCAAAAAAGTTTTGAAATCCCGTAGGAGCATGTTTGTTTACTTCCGGGATCTGCGCCGTCAGCGATCGACCTGCGCTGCGTTCTTTTTTCGCTTTTGAGAGTTTTTCCGCGGAAAAGTGTCCGATTTTCTGATCGCGTGTGTTG
>JAQIYI010001523.1:0-11687 GCA_034700265.1 Polyzonium germanicum
AGCGACATCAGCGGCCGCAAGGTGAAGTATGAAACCGGTCGCCGCTAAGGGAACCAGAAAATCCAGGGAGTTTCCAGTCCTGTATGTAAGACCGTGGACTGTACCGTGATCGGCAGCGACCTCCAACGGCTGGCTTCAGACCGGCCATCACGAGGAGCGCACGTTCCTTAACATGGTTCAACCAGAAACTATAGAATATAAAGAGACACCGTACGCGCTATTCACAACCCAACCTGAAGTTGAAGCCAACATAACTTGGATTGTACGTCAACCTGACGTTATTGTCGGCAAAATGGCGGCCCAGAGTTTTCTTATGATTTCATTCTCTGGCGACGATAATACTGACCCGCGGACAAGCCCGTCGGTAAATTAGCCCGTACACTTATTTTCTTCTGATTAGATTAGCATTTTTGATATTTAATATAAAATAAAATATTACTTACCAACAAACAAGAAAACAGTCAGTTGAAATTGTTGAATCAGGCAAACTCGCAAAGACTTCGCCAGAGAATGAAATCATAAGAAAACTGTGGGCCGCCATTTTGCCGACAATGACGTCAAAATGGTCACGTGATCGCAGTTATTTTGGCTTCAATTTTTTCGCCACGTGCGGTGTGTTTATATTCTATAGTCTCTCCGTTCATCAATGACGTTTCACCAGCGATATTTCGTTTCCATGCTGAGAAACGCACTCCCAGGTTGTTGTACTCGCCAAAAATCGGTCGTCATGACGCCGTCCTTAGCCTCTCCCAAAAGCATGTATTCCTGTATATAGTACTAGGATTACCTGTATGCCTATCCTCTATACTAGCCTTGAAAATGGTCGAATTTCGACCGAAACGTCGGCAAATTGAAAAAATTCTTTCCTGTTCGTTACCAATCTTGATTCATGGTTTCAAAAACAAAGCGACCAACATACCTGGTATTCATGAGAATTTTGAATCAAACCTATGGTCAAGCATCTGCTAGATTTCTGTATACCTGGTGCCATGTTATTCCATGTATACCCATCTTGAAATTAAGACTTCCAAGCAATCATATATTAATTGTAGGCCCTAAAGATGATTGCCCTCTGAATTTGATTCCAACGAATCAAATCAAAGCACAGTACTATACGGTAGCCAACATAAAACTACACGCTCCGAAAATGGCCGCCTAAGGCTCTGTTTTCAGAGTGTGACTTAAAAACTTGATCAAAAAAGAAACTAGGCCTAGGCCTACTGTATATCTTTATACTGTGGTATGACATGGTATCAGTAGGCCTATACACTATTTAGTTTTTGTAGGCTTCGCTTTTTCGACGCTAGGAGCGCTGCGGTGCTCAATGTTAAAACACAACGCTGTTTCTCTTTCATGGCACGTGCTCGATGTTAGCTCAACGAGAGTGTTTCCCTTTCAAGGTGTCTAGCAGACGAAGCTCATTTCCGGTTTATGTGCTGTATTGTATGAGGGCGCGGGGCTCCAGAGTTGCATTAATCATTGCTTGCTTTAAGTTGCTTAATGATTCTCGGTCAATAATTATTGTCATTGGCCAGAATGCTGCATGGAAAACTTCCCTCTTGCGGCTCTTGCCTATGAATCTGACGTAATCTAAATTGTTGTCAGGCAAACCCTTGGTTTTGGCCTATTTGGTGTATTACGTGTCGATCAATTTGTCACCATCACGTTAGTATGGCCTATGCTTTTAGCAGCATGACCTCAGACAATAACTTGCCTGTGCATGTACCGGTACGTGTAACATCCAGGTGGTGGTGGATTGTATTCATTGGCATCAGCAAAATAGCAATGGATCTGGTTAAGATGTTTATGCTAGATCACTTGATCCTTTCCTGCCTTGATGGGGTAAATGTCCCTTGTATTTGTGATTTTTTTGCTCATATGCTGCACGAACTTAGTCGGAGTTACGCTGAATTTGGTTGTGATCTCAACCGTCTGCTCTAGTTAACTTTTAACAAAATCTTGAACAGGATAAGGCAGCTTCTCGTATCTCCATACTTGAAGTTCTGCGAAATATTAGCGCTGTGCCGGATACTTGGAAAAAAGCGCTAAGGAACAACGGTGGTGGGTATGTATGCAAATACTATTGCTGATATTTTGAAAACCTGGTGGTAACTTATAGTCTAATCACTAGGGCCTACCTTGTGATTATTTCTAGAAATGTAACATTTTTTGTCTGCTTTAATCGCACGGTTGAAGGTTTGTCAATCACAATCTGTACTGGTCAGTCTTGTCGCCCAATCAACAGCAAGAGGATAGAAAACCATTTGGAAAGATTTTGTCAGATCTGGATGTCAAATGGGGTTCCTTTGACTCGTTCAAGCGATTGTTCAGCGATGAAGCAGTCGGCTTGTTCGGATCAGGTACGTGATTTTCATCAGGAAATGATTTTTGATTAAAAATCCGTTTCAAATAAATTAACTTGTTTGCAGGTTATGTGTGGCTGTGTCGTAATTACACTGAGGACAGGAAATCTAGTGAACTAATCGTAGTGACAACAGCTAACCAGGATACTCCGATTGCTCTCAATTACTTCCCGCTGTTGGTTATAGACGTCTGGGAACATGCGTATTATCTCAAGCACCGCAATCTCAGACCAAAGTACGTTGACAGCTGGTGGAAGGTGGTCGACTGGGAAGCTGTCGATCGTCTTGATGATTGGTGGAAGGGAGTTCGTTTGCACGACGAACTTTAATCGATCCTACGAAATAGGATCTAATGGACTGGATATTTTGTTTGCACTTGGTAGGTCTAGTTGTCACTCATCAGTCATCACCATTCAGCAACAGTATATATATAAACTTTGGTGTGTTATCGTTTTACGGCATTCCGTGCAGGCGACCCCCCTGCATACCATATACCAAATTAAGACGTCTTGACCCAAGAATTTGCAGCCATGTTCGGATCTGACTTCAGAATTATGACCCCAATTAGTGGCCCCGTAGATTTAACGTGTATGTCCTAAATCAACGAGTCCTTTCTAGACTTTTCAGGGCACCATTAGGTGGCACTGGAAGTGGTCTTCCATTCCTAAAATTTCACCTTTAAAAGGTCATGCCACCTCTGTTTTACGTTGATGCCACATGCACCCACTTGTGGGCGCGGGCAGCCTAGTTTGAATATAAATGGGCATACCGCATGGATGTTTGTTTTGCCCTTTGAACAAAACAAAACTGGGTATACCCATATGGATAAGGACTCTTACAGGATTTTGCTCACTCTGGCTGGTGCTATGGGCAACATAGTCCTTTTAATACTTTATAAATAATACATGTAAGCAATAAATTTGATGTCCCAAAGACTAATACCAAAGTTTAGATTGACAGTAAGCCTAGATTATCTCATTATTGATCATTGATCAATTATCAATGATCATTACTTGTGTGATATCTTTTTTGTATTATTTATTTCCACTATTATATAGTTTATTTTGTTGGTTCTAGTTGGTACTTTTGAATTTATTTTGTTCTGATTTACTGCATTTTATTTGCTGATGTTATCTTCTGTGCACAGTTGTGCTACAGTTGAATTTGTAACAAGAATGCCCCCGCTTATTAGATGCGCATCAGAAATAAACCAATAAAGCGCTAATATCCGGACGCTTGAAATGGGAAATTATGTTTTATCCATCCTAAGAAAAGCCATCGGTGAACATTGCGGACAAGAAGCAAATAAACTATCTTCGGAAAAATAAGAAATATCTCTTTCCAAGACCCCTCAAAAAAGGTGTTGGAAAATTGAAATATTGGGTGGGGCGGGAGTTCAAAATTATTGCTAACATTGCATAATTAAGCAATATTCTTTAATCTTTCCATATTTTTCAAGATATTTTTCATAATTTTCCAGAAATATTTCAATTTTTCTGGAAACTTTACAACACTACTACCACGTGCACAGCACAAATAAGAGAAACGAGTACGCAAGATTGCTTGTGCCATTGGGCCACATTTGAGTCTTGGTTCGTGTCGTCTATAGTTATCACCTTGTGGAATTAAAATTCAAAAAACATTTATGTATTTTGTACATTTTTTTTTACAAAAATTATGCACCCCAACACAATAGAAAATCACTACTTTACAATCATGGCAAATTGCAGAAACAATCAATAAGATATATGATTTAAACTCTGAAAAGAGTTCTTGGAATAGTTAAAAAAAAATCATCTTTGATTGAAAATACTGCGGTTTTTTTTTCTTCTCATGAAGATTGTGGGTGTGGTACCCCTTAGTACCCATAAGTCACATGGCTACAATGCCTCTGCCCAAAGCTGGTTGACGTTCATGGTTCACAATCGTCGATCGAATCCACTGGCTGTTGATAGCAACGGTGTCGTACAGACGCGGTCGTTTGGATGCACCACAGCCGATCCTCCAGTTGATGACACCAGTGAGGTACCAAGTGCCATTTTCTTCGCACAACAGAGGACTGCCAGATTGATCCTCGCCCTTGTAAGATGCGCGCACAAAATATATCATTTTAGATTTCTGCTTACTGTGAAGGAAAAGATTATGGGCCCGGATTCATATGCAATTTTGGATCTTAAGTTTAGCCCCTTGATCTCTCACCTGACAATTGTTGACAGCCATTCCTGGAGGTTCCTTCACGCAGATGACGTGCTGTTTGCCCACTGGCCACCTCCAGAGACACTCGTCAGTTCCGCTTATGGTCACGTTCAGTTGCCTCAAATGCCGTTCTGCCAATTTGTCATTGCTTCGTTAGAACATAAACTGTAGTATGTGACAATGGATTGCCATTGGGTGAACAAACTGAACATGACCGCTGTATTTACCAGAGAAGATGCTTGAATAATCCCAACCAAGTGTGATGCATGTGTTGCCAGGCTTGACAGAGACCCCATCCGATTCTGGGGTTATTCCTGGAAGACAAACGGGACGTACGAAATCGCTGAGTTCCACCAGCGCCTCCAAACGTACCAAAGTGATGTCGCTGCCTTTGATCGGCGAATGTATGCGACCAATTACGCGTCGTCTTTGCTGAAACGGAGCGCTCGACTCTAGGCGCACAACGCCAATCCTCGCATACCAGTCTCCACCAGGTAAGCTTTTCAAAAGTGACACAATTCTAGGTTAAATCTTGAGTCAGGTGACTTCAGCAAATCAGCAACTTATAAGAAAGCCAACCCAGGAAAACATGATGCAGATGTGATCAACCATTGCTCGGACACGAGCGTTCCATCGCAGACGTGGTGTCCGCTGTTGTAGAGGGCTGCGTGCCAAGGCCAGTCACCATGGTCTACCAAGGCCACCGTCCTTTCCTTATCCAAGTAGTGCATTGAATGGTCTGGAGTTTGTGATGGCCGTTTGCCACAACCTTGCACAAGAATCACACACTTTCGATAAGTTTCTAGAGAAACCAACCAATCTAGCAAACAAAGCAACCAAAGGGGTTGGTAACCAAACTCGCCAACACACTGGAATGACAGAACTTAAAGGGGAAGTGGCAAGAATTTTGACTTTTTTTAGTTTAAAGTTTTTAAAATCACTATTTTTAAAAAAAATGAAATATTTTTTTGTAATTTTAGATTTTTTTGCAATAAAATGATTATTTTGGCATTTATTTGAAATAAAATAAGCTACTCTCACTTGCACGTGACACTCTTTTGCGTCCCACGTGACACTCTGGCGTCTCACGTGACATGTCACGCACCTCGGATCGTGGACTTAGTGATAATGATAGGATTTCGGGGCAACAGGTCCTGCGGACCCAATTACAGACCCCTATGAACAAGACAAACACTCACGGCATACAGGAAGGATTCGAACCCCCAACCCCCAGTGATTAGAAGTAAAAGCGAGCTCTAAGCAATGGGAGCTCAAAAATGGCGCCACCCGCAACAGAAGTTAACAAAGCATGTGGCAATACATATGAGAACTTACCAAAGTCAGAGCACTCCACATAGACCACGTGTTTTGACTGACAAGGTGCTTCCAGAAACCTTTCAAGACCGGTAATACAAAGTATGTGAAGCATTATTTCTTAGCTAAGTTATTAGGGGCCTAATTTAAAATTTCAACCATTTATTTTATTTTATTTTTCCATTTCTAAATTTTCTTTATGTTGTGTCGACTCACGTGACCCTCCACGAGAGAGGATTTATGATGTGGAAGTATGGTCCAATATTATCTTTATCGTCTCTTGTATCGACGTAATGAAGGTTCCTTGAAGATAAATTTAAAAATAGTTACCAAATAATTAGAATTAATCTTTTCAATAAATTCATAATGTCTTATCAAAATCTATTGCATGTGTCCAGCCATCCATCATTTTGTTATTGCTGTCAGTTGCCACCAAATCAAATATAATTAATCAGTAAATTCTAGCCTTTTCGCCCTCATGGCCACACAGCACAGACCTCCATTTATTATCAATTTGTTTTTGTTGGACGCACGCCAAAAACGTTTCTTATAGCTCTATGCAACATGCTTCGCTTTTTCGCCGCTAGGAGCGCTGCGGTGCTCAATGTTAAATCGCAACCCTGTTTCCCTTTCATGGAGAGTGCATGCTCAATGTTAACTCAATGAGTGTTTCCCTTTCAAGGTGGCTACCAGATGACGCTCATAGTATACTCTAGCCGTATTTTTTATTTTGAAATAAAAAGGAGATAGTTTCTATCGGGTAAGTCACATTCCACCTATCGCCTTGTATTGGCACAATTGTGGGACCACAGTGGTAGAGTGGTTGGAGTTTCCTCCTCTGTTGGCTGTGGGTTCGAATCCCGCGTATACCGCTTGGATGTTTGTCTTGTCCTTCGTTCAAACTTAACCGGTTAAATATTACTCGTTGTGGCTGGTGCTACGGGCAATATGGCCCTTTACCAGTGTAATCAATAATAATAATAATTAGGTGCAGTGGTGCACAGACAATAATTGGAGACATTGTGTGTACAAATTTATGAACGATGTTTCTTTTTTTTTTGGCAATTTACGCAATTTTAGACAGTTAATGGGTAGCCTAATTACTAATTATTGATGTTATTGTGTCGTCTGCTAGCCGCCATTAAAAGGAAAACTGTCAATTGAGGTAACATTCAGCAGCTACAATTAAAGGGAACTGGATCGTGATTTAACATTGAACGCTGTAGAGCACTTTTAGCGGAGAAAATGTGAAGCCTAAAAAAATATTACATGGGGTGGCCCTAAGTAGGCCCACCCTGTTACAAGTAGTCATCCCTGATTACGTTTGATTGATTGCAAAATTTGATTTATTTTAACGTCGTGCTGCTTAACAGCAGGCTACGGGTACAGTACTGTTAATAAATTAGGCCTATTGATTTTTTTTACTATGACGTGGCTTTCTCCAAATGGATCACCCTGTAAAATTGATAGTACGGTAGGCCTATCTTAAATTAAGCCTATTTTTGCACTGTTTGTCTTAAGTTTTTTTGTTTCAAAAGCACATTTCTTATCAGATACACGTGTAAATCCAGAGGTCTGATTATAATTCAATCTTGACCTAGTGCCGCATGGAGCACTTTGGTGCTTAACCTTGAATAAAGGATGGTTTGAAAAGCGAAGGGATTGCATCGCCTCCGTGGCGCAAACGGCAGCGCGTTCGGCTGTTAACCGAAAGGTTGGTGGTTCGAGCCCACCCGGGGGCGTTCTTGCTTTTTTTGTGAGCTCGTGCAATTTAGATTTTTCTTGGAGCCTTGAATTATAATTTAGTTTCCGTCGTTTCTTAATCTTTCGCTATATGTCTACGTGAATTTAAGCTTTTTTTAACATCTTATATTGTTGAGAAATTGAGTAGGCCTAGTTATCCTTTTAAAGGGGAACTCCAGCTAAATTTCAAAGTTGTAAAAATGGCGCTCAATTTATAATATAAATAAAAAATAAATAAAACTAAAACCAAAACAAAAATTAAATTAAAAAACGTCAAATTAAAACTGAATTTACCCATTTAAGTGGTGACGAAAGTTACCAAAGGTCTCCCATTCAATGCCTCATACGGAGAGATTAGGGGGCACGTATGCAGTATATGTTATAATATATGGAACAAAGCGACGGGTCGCGAACTCTGCCCACTCCCATCTACCAGATTAGCCCTTTCGGCCTTGGCGGTGTCATTTGACACCATTAAGAATTTTAATTTGCCGCCAATTCATTGTCACTATGGCCACAGTCCCTCTGAGTAATCGGCTTCGCGCAGAAGGCGTGAAGCCGATTTACGCCCATGACGGATAGACAGACAGAGCACCGCTATTAATATACCGTATAGGATAGACTTACTTGTAATTCAGAAGTTGGCAGGCTGATTCTCCGACGTTTTTTAGAACCGCGTCCCGTCTGTCCCTCGGAACCGATTTGAGCAAGGTGTCGGCACAAATCTTGCCCATCGACCCTCTGTCGTTGAGAAACACGTAGCCCAGTCGTGCGTACGGATGAGCGTGGGCAGCATCGATGGCACTCTCTGCCAAAGCAACTAGACAGGATTCAATAAAATCATCATCATAAAATCATTAGCAAGACTCGAATCGCACATGCGTCACCTGTCCTGTACTGTACGTCTGTTTTACACTTTAATGATGACGTCACCGCAAGAGTAGAAATATATGTTAAAAGCAACATGCAGTTCTTGATGCACGTGCTACCATGTGATCACCTATACACCACGTAACTGGAATACTGCATCCGGTAGGGTGGTCACGTGACCACCGCCATTAACAGGCGACTTTGCCATTGAATCAACATGGGTGGCAATTTAGCATTGAGCGCCGCAGCGCGCCTAGTGGCGATGATGTGAAGCCTAAGAAAATATTACATCGTGCATACACCATGTAACATTTTAGGCTTCGCTTTTTCGCCGCTAGGAGCGTTGCGGCGCTGATCAATCTGGTTTACTCGTTCGGTAATCTCGTTCGGACCATTATTAGTTCCATTGATGCAAACTAGCCTAGTTTGGTTTGTTAAACTTTTGTGAATCAGAATCAATTACGGCAATTCCTCTCGTCGGCGCCATTGGGGCAGTCGGTTTTCCCATCGCAACGAGTCGACCGGTCGATGCATTTTTGACCGCCGCACACAAACTGCGCCGGAGAACACCATCCTGAAAACGTTTCATACGCAACACGTACAGTTGTACGACACGTGTCAATATTAATATACAGGTGTTCGCGAGGTAAATATACAATATATCGTACGGTCATGAAAAAGGCCTAAAATAATGAAGTCGAAACACGCGACTCAGCTGACTTACTGCAACGCGTTTCATCGGACATATCGTGGCAGTCAACGACACCATCGCAGGCAAGGTGTCCCAATCCTTTTTTCCTTATCTGATGGATGCATTCTGGAAGGACACAAAGAGTCGTAAACTCTACTTGCGGATAGATGTGTCCCCTTGACAACCTCTGCAAATAAAACCAGTATTTCGGAGGGAAGGATTTGTTCGATCATACCTGGTGCTCCAACGCACTTCTCTCTGGCTCCATCAGGAAAGGCGTGGCAGGACAATCCGCGATGGAACTCTTCCGGAAGCACGTTTTGGCACTTATCCATGAATTCTTATTTGAATTTGTAGGTTGTAAAATTCAATGAAACGTTAGGGTACCACCAGTAAGATCCAGCTCTTAATTCGATAAGTCCAATTTCAATCACCTTGGCAAAATGATTGGCACGGCAGAACCGGTTTTCCATTTTCGCAGCCGGGTTGAAGCAGCTGGCAGACGAAGTAGTCGACGTGCTCGAAGCAAGCTGTCTCCATGACGACCCTTTTGTGAAACATGGATTAATGTACTCGTGTTTATCGAATTAAGATTCTTAAGTCTTCTCACTTAGTGAAGGCTGAAATCGTAGCCATTTCGATGCCTTCCAATCGTTGCCGCGTCGCGTGCGAATCGGAGCTCGACCCGTTCTTGATCATCGTCGAGCACAGGTTCGAACCGGGCGAGACGCATTTGCGGTTGTGAATCAACACGGGCAAATAAGACAGCAAGGAGGTGATCACCATTTGCTTGGTCGGAGGCCGCGGCGGTCGTTTCCGGTTGGCGATGGCCGCCGAGTGCATCCTATGTCCCTTCGTCGTACCCATATTTGACGTCGTCGACGTCGTCGCCGCCGTCGTAGTTGCGATTGGCGTAAGTGAATCGTCATCTTTAGCTGACCGATCGTCAGGAAGTCTGGTCGTCGCCGTCGTCGTCGTTTCTTGTTCCATCCGAGACTTCCTGAGCGTCGACGGGTCGGGCCTTCGTTTCGCTGGAACGATGGGAACCACCACCAGTTTGTCGATCAGGTCCGAGTCGGACGATTTGCGATCCGTTTCGCCTTTCGCCGGACTCTTGGTGCTCTCTTCGTACACAATGTTCGTGTACTGCTGATCCGTTTCTTCGTCCGATATGTCGCCCGCGAACGCGAACGGCGGCGTGTCCCTAAATTCGGACGAGACCGCGTCGACCAACGTCCGGTTGCGCCAATCTGTCGCTGAAAACATAAATGCTCCATTTTTGAAATTGAACAATTGCGCCTTGATTAACGGACACCAGGTTGACTTTATGTCGCCAATTAACCTTCGTTTTGTCCGTTTATCGCTCTGGAAGGACCGTGGCGCCCGAAGGACATCGTCTTGGTCATCCTTCCGTCGATGTCCAGCTCCAATTCTTCTTCTTCTTCTGCATCCTCGTGGTCGCCATTTTCGTTGGCGGACAAAAGCGACTCGAGTATGTTGCTGCTGGCGTGCGTCTGCGGTTCGGCGTCGTCGACGTTGTTCGACGTCGACAGGATATTCTCCATGTACTCGGACGATCGCGCGGTCACGTCCAGCTTGTCCTTGTCTCTGCTGCTAACGGCATCCGAACCGACAAACGTGACCCTTTTGGAATCGGCCAGGTTCGGTCTGTTGACCAGTAGAGTCGACACTGGGGACAAGTGATCTGGCAAGAACTTGAGCCGCCTCTCTGTGATCAACGACCCAAGGGTGTGCAGAAAATCAACCGATTTGGGTTCTGACTTCCGGTTCAGGAATTATGGTCCTTAATAGGGACCACCATAGACTTAACATGTGAGACTTAGGTCACCGTTAATGCCTTATCGGGGGAGCCATGAAACACCATTAGGTGGCACCCCCATAGGTAATGATTGCAGAAGGGGCCCGTGTTAATTCAATGGGGCCAACCTGAAGTGACACAAAAGCACATTTCAAAGTTTTACAAATAATTTTTACTAGGCCCAGGTCACTAGGCTGCAGTTAGCAAACAAGCATTCTAGAATTTGTCGACTGCGGCTGGAATTTAGAGCTGTCTCGACTTGAAAAATCCCAAGGCAGGCTCGGAATACATCATTTTACAGGATTCCAGCCTTAGCTTTATCAACTAGGCGAAAGTAGGAGCGAGAGAAGCTAGCACGTGCGGCCGTGCTCATTCTAAAATAGAATGTTTGTTTCAATTTGAAATTTGAATTTATTTGAGGAAACCCGCGACGCCTGTCACGTGATGGGCACATAATTAAAAATTCCGTTGAAAAGGCAGAATTCAACCCGGAGTTCTATCAAGTGTTGGCGTAGCAGAGTGGTTACGGCCATCGTCCCCACGGTCCCACCCAATCCAACGTTTTCAGGATCGAACCCCTTGCCGGCCATCTATTAAAGTTGTTGGGGCTTAACGAAGTCTCGTGGGTTCGTCCCCCTCTCCGTTTACGAGGGCCATGGCACTGGCGCCGTTTCTGGCGTCAGCGCCAAAA
>JAQIYI010001524.1:0-11685 GCA_034700265.1 Polyzonium germanicum
ACGCTCTTCCGATCTCTCTGTATACAGAGTGCATGTCACGCATTATGTTTCATTCCGGTCTGGGAAAGTTCTTCGCTCGTTCGAACAATTAAGTAGGATTAGTACCGTAATAGCCTAATATAAAAGGCTAATTTCAAAATAAGATATACATATATTGCTTACTGTCAATGATAGCTTTCATGTCATCTTCATTGCTGAAATATTTGGGATCAATGTTCGGATGTACGTTGGGATCACTGCTGTTTAGACGAACCGTGCCACGACTTTTTGGGTTCAAAATATATGGCCAGATAGAGAAGGAATCTATCTGTGACAGCGGTTGATAGAAAGTATTCCAGACCTGCAATGACAATTCGTTTTATAACAACAATTTTGAATTTAACCACCATACATTTGTAATTTCGTTGCTTTTATTTTAATACTTGCTTCGTCTGTTAATGCAAAGTTGTCCTTGACAGGAAATTCTCCAGCGAATGCGATTGTTGTGATTGCGAAAATTATCTGTGCGTCAGGCCAGTCAGGCTTATTGACCAACTCAGGATTGGTCTTGATGAAGCCGGTGGCCTCCATGCCACTCAAACTGGTAAATAGACCTTAGAGGAGGTAAAAAATAGTTGTCAGGTCAAACATTAATTGTACAATACATTGGTAGGATTTTCAACAATTTCTAAGCTCAACCTGATCCGAAAAAGAACCATTTGAAGATCAACACGAGTCCGGGCAATGGACTTAGAACGTCCCTGTAACCAAGGACGGCAGTATTCTTGTTGGAAGTAAAGAACATATTGCGGGGTCCATAGTGATCCATGAAGTTCTCCCCAACGCCAGGCAAAATGGCGATAGGCTTGATCTGCAAGGAAGATTAAATATAAAATACTTTGCTGTTGGCAGTGCTCCGTTTTTAAGGGAATACCGAATAATATTGGGCAAAAGCGGACGACGCCTTATTTTCACTACAACTTACATTAAATGTTTTGAGTTGGTCTTCAGGTCCGACACCAGACAAAATCAGGAGCTGAGGAGAACCGATCGCTCCTGCGGACACGATCACCTCCTTGGAAGCACGGACTACTTGCTTAATTCCTCCCTTCACGTATTCGACACCATATGCCACTTGCTGATTGTCAAACAGAATCTGATCGTATGCGTTTGATTCCCAAAATTAGTCATTCATTTAGGACCACAATTACGCAATAATATTCACTAGGCCTTATATATATAATAATACTAATGCAGCTAGTGCAGCTCACTCGGATTGTGTAATTAATTGTAAAGACCTTTTGAACGTGAGCGCCTTGAACGATCTTCAAGTTTTTGCGACTTTTCGCTGGTTGAAGAAACGCTTTGCCAGTGTGCATTCGACGTCCATGCTTCATCGTTCCTTGGACGTTCATGAAACCTTTATTTTTAAAAATTAATTCATTTGACAGAAATGGCGGGGAAAATACTCAATTCAGTAAAATTGATTAAAAAATGGGTTTTTCTAGGATTTTAATTTTTTTGTACAGATAAAATAATATTTTAAATCAAATAAGCCAATAAAAAATGTCAAACTTGGTGATAATATCCCTTTAAACAAATCATGGGCGATTGGACATAACATGTTTTAGCCTTGACTGTGAAAGTGCATTGTGCAAGCTACTTACGCATCTGACTTTCTCCATTGGCGTCACCAAGCACGTATCCATTCTCAACGGTGCTTTGCAGGAACGGTCCAACCAATTTGGATCTGTAGTTGTTGTAGGTGACCGTCAGCGGACCTCGAGTGCTGTGGTACTCAGCTGTATTTTAATCGAACATTTAATTACAATCAATACATTAAATATACAGCATTGAAAATATTCGCCAAATACATTGTATATTCTAAATACGGTATATTGCCATACTTATACAATACATTTCAAATGGGCATGAACAATTGAGAATTTCATTTCCCCCCAAAATCAACAATTTTTTTTCAGGCGATGCAATTTTCACGGCCACTGTAGCTGAAATATTGTTATTTATTCAGGCGTATATACCTACATTGTGGCAGATCCAAATTGTCTTCCGACTTCAAGAAGTAAGGCAGAACGTCGTCATAACTCCATCCGGGGTTGTCAATGGCCCATCGATCAAAATCGTTCCGATTGCCTCGGATGTATATCATGTAGTTGATTCGGCTGCTTCCACCCAAGGCTTTTCCTCTGGTGAGTTGGCATCGCTTTAACATATTGAAATCGGTCAATCAGCCGGATATTTTATTATCTGCCTAAAGTTGTTCTCGATCGTTTCCCATAACGCCGACAATTGCATGAATCTAAATAGTTATTGTTTGTACTGACTTGGTTAACCATGCTCTGACAAGCGCCAATCTGCGGCACTGATTCGTATTTCCAATCGAATGCCGTGTGCGAAAGTTGTGGTGTAAGCCCGGGAATTTCTGACAAAATGCTCTCCAATGGATGTAAATAATCGGTGCCAGCCTCCAGCAGAAGGACGCGCGTGGACTCAATCTCCGATAGCCGACTGGCCACAACCGCGCCAGCAGATCCAGCGCCAACTGCAATTAGTACAATATATGATCAACCTTGTAAACTAAGCGAAGGAACAAAATAAAAAAGCAAGAAACACCAAGTGGTCCCAAAAAAGCAGACCTCAGGATCAACAATTGCCCTGGGTGCGAAGGGGACACTTGGGGGCACCACGTGACCAATTAGTTAACTTTGTTCCCTGACAATGTGAGTCACGTGCTTTGGCACGTTTAATTCTGTAATTATGGCCTACGTATGATTGAAAGCACATGACGTGTGTCACGTGAGACGCCAGAGAGTGCCACGTGGGACGCTAGGGAGTGTAACAACGACATGTGGTCCCCTGTTAATTCTATGTTGCCTACCGGAAGTGGACCTAGACATCATTTGAAGTCCATGGGCCAATAGGAAGTGGCCAAAAGCCAATGTTAAGTCTATGTTGCCAAGATCAGGTAAAGTGTATGGGAACAATTGGAAGTTGCCTAAAACACCCTTTAAGTCTACGGATCAAACCGGAATTGGGCCTAAACATCAAGGGAATACTACGGGGCCAACTGAAACTTACCCAAAAGCCCACGTTAAGCCTTTGGGGACAACAGCTGCAAGTCGTTCAAAACTCCATGTAAATCCTATGGGCCAACCAGAAGTTGTCCTATACTGCATGTTAAGTCTAAAGGGCCACATGGAAGTTGTCTAAAACTATCTTAAGTGTATTGAGCAAACCGGAATTGCTCCACAGACCTTGTTTAGTCAATAGGGTCACCATAACAACAGCTTCATCCTTTAAAAGAGTTATCCAATATTGTTTTGCGTTTATCCCATGGGCGCCCACTTGTGGGAGCGGGTGCCCTAGTTGCAAATAAATGCTAAAAATAGGCATTTCATTGCAAAAAAAAAAATCTAAAATTACAAGAACAATTATCTTTAAAAATAATGTGATTTGAAAAACCTAAAACTAAAAATGTCAAACTTCTTGTCGCTTCTCCTTAAAATTCTAACTTAAAATCATAAGATTCTTTAGATCATGACTTAATTTGCATCCTTAATCTCGCTTAAATCCATCAAATAATGATCGAGAATTAACTTACCTACGATGAAGTCGTAGATGTGTTTATCGGCGACCACTGCCGATGTTACCATAAAGATGGCCATCAGTAGGGAGGAGGATGCAAAAGCAAAACAAAACACCTTCATCATAAAACGGGCTTTGTAACTTTGCTTCTATTGCGTTTTATTTTATAGGTTTTCTTACCAAATACTAAGAACGCATGCAGTTTTCTTCAATTGTTCAGCTGTTTTTGTGTTGTTTCATTCTGCAAATACGTACTTGGAAGTTATTACTACTATACGTTTCGTACTTGAGAGTACACCTTTTCCAATTCAAATATTTGGCGATTGACCACGCATTGCTCTTGATTGATGACGCAGGTTGATCATACGCTCGTTGTCTGGGAAATACATGGAAAAATGAGAAAACATATGGCCCCTAATTGCAAGGAACTAATGACGAGCGTAGGCAGGGATTTTCACGAAATTCTTGTCAGGGGTCGGACACTTACAGCGAAACCATTGTTTGAGGAAAATGCTGTATCTCACCTATGGCAGGTGGGAACTAATTGTTCTAAAATGTTTTAGAAACCTGAGAAAAAGTACATTAGGACCGTCGTATAGTCGAGTTTGCCCGTGTGATGCAGATTTTTCTAAAACTCTTAGATGAATCCATCAAAATTTTACAAAATCTAAATACAATTAAAATGAGCAAAAGTGAAATTGCGAAAATTTGTTTTTTAAAGTTGTTTTCTTGCACTTGTCGTTTTTTAATATATCCCTTGATCAGGTGGTATACAACTATACAATTATACATACATGTAAGTATTTAATTTATGTATTTAATTTAAGTATTTAATGAAAACATTTTTTGAGTAACCTCTATGAAACACAAATGCATTCCACGTAGAGTATTGATCGAGCAGATTCTTGTTATAACAGTTGACTTGGAGTGATTTTTTTATTAGCACTTTTGTGCTAAATATTATTTTTACCTTTTGTTTTAAAAATCTGAGATATCCAGAAAGATTTGAAAAATATAAAAAAATTGAATAACATTACTTAATTATACTATGTTACCAATCATTTTGATCTCCCCTTAATATATCAATTATCCAACACGTATTTTCGATGGGTGTTGTGTTGGAAAGAGATAATTTCTATTTTTCCAGAAATATTTCCGGATTTACATCCCTAATGGCGGCTGCTCAATGTTAGATCATTGAGAGGGTTTTACTTTAATGGTGTCTAGCAGACGATGCTCATTTCCGGTTTACACGGTGTATAGGACTGTAATTAGTAATCCTAATATTTCAATGATGGATTATAATAGGCAGCTCAAATGACTTACGGCATAATGTTCACGTCGACACCTTGAAGACCCTTTACTTTGTGAGATTCTGGTATGCAAATAAATAATTCATATGTTAAATGCTGATTTTAACTAGACTATTAACATATAATGTATTAGCGAGAGCAGGATGCGAATTAAAACTTGAAAGGACACTATGGAAACTGTGACTAATGCACTGGTCCCTCCATTTTTTTTACTAAATGCTAAGAACACATGCAGTTTTTTTTTCATTGCTGAGCTGTTGCGTGTTATTTCATTCTGGATATACTAGAAGGTATCATAAGTACCATACGACGTTTCGTTCTTGAGAGTAAACCTGTTCCAACTCAAATATTTGGTGATTGAGCACGCATTGCACGTAATTGATTTCGCAGGTTGATCATACGCTCGTTGTCGGTATATAGGCCTACTTTGCAGCTGAGGCGGACTGCGTGGTGGACCATCATGCATAATTACGCATAATCACGCATAATGTGTATGCATTGGCCTCAGGATCATAACAGTGAAATCCGTTTTCAAAAATCTGGCTCGGTTCCCAAGCGCAATATCATAAATCCGCCATATTTCATGATATTGACAGGGTGTGCAATATGATGAAATATCGCGGATTTATCAACATTGTACTTGGGAACCGAGGCAGATTTTTAAAACCGGATTTCACTGTAATGATCCTGAGGCCAATGCATACACATCACTGTATTATGCATGATGGTCGACCAAGCTGGTCCAAGCATTCCTCCTAAACTGTAAAGTAGGATTTACCAAAAAAAACACTCATTGCCTAACAAGGGGAAACCTTAAGCTCATTTAGGCACCAGTAAATATCAACAAATATTTATGAAATTTTTTGAGATTTACGTTTTGACTGTACAGTGTAGTACAGAAAAATGCAGACTTTCCTATAATGCCGGTAATCAAAAAAAATGTTGTTTTAAGGACCACCCTAGCGACGGGGTTGCTGAAGACACGATGGCCATTGAAATTTCTTGCGCTTTACCCAGGCCGATTAACAAATATCTAACTGGAAAATACTTTTTGTTTTGATATTCCTATTTTTATATTTAAAAAGTAATTTTTGTGATTAGCGCAGGCAGAGATTTTACAAAATTCTGGTTAGACACGTTTAGCTCAGCCAAACACACCTACAACGAAACCATTGTTTTATGAAAATGCTTTATCTCACGAATCGCTGGTCGGAACTAATTGTTCTAAAATGTTTTGGAAACCTGAGAAAATGTAGATTAGGACGGTCGCATAGTTGAGTTCGCCTGTGTGACCTCTTATTTTAGTCGTTATTTTAGTCGCTATTTTAGTCGCTATTTTAGTCGCCATTTTAGTCGATATTTAATTCGCCATTTTAGTCGATATTTTAGTCGCCAGTTTAGTCGCCATTTTAGTCGATATTTTAGTCGATATTGTTAGGCTTCATATTTCGCCACTAGTAGCGCTGCGGCCCTCAATGCTAAATTGTTAAGGGCGCTGGTCACGTGACCACCCTACCAGCTGCAGTATTCCAATTACGCGGTGTAAATCGGGTCATCGTCGTCTGCTATCCTCCATTAAAAGAACATTGAGCAGCCCATCAAAGGGAGACAGGGTCGCGATTATACATTGAGCGCCGCACCGCTCCTAGTGGCGAAAATATGAAGTCTAAAATATATTACCTAGTGTTTAATCACTTGAGTGCTTAGGCTAGAAACGTCTGTGACCCAAATCACTACCCTCAAATTAATCAGTCGCATATACTAAAATACATTGAAATTAAGTTTATTATTGCGAGTTGCCGGGCAACTCTTATTTGTGTAATTAATTTGTACACAAAATATGCAGCATAATTATGTATTTTACACTGCAATAAAAATTATTTTTTTTTTACTAATTATGCATTCATTAGTTACACACAAAAAACAAACGGTGTAGGCCGATCGGTATATTTAAATAAGTGAATTCTCTTTTTCAGATATAAATTAGATTTTGTCATCTCAGATTCTAGAATTGACTGACACATGACTTTTAATTACTAGACTATTCAAAAAATATATGCTGTATATATTTTGACTTCTTAAAATAGATCGATTCATGAGAGAAATTTCTACTGCAGAACAATCTATTTGGATTGGACGCAAATGAATGCACACGGAAATGGTAGCGTATATAATAAATAAATATGATTTACGACTAACCAATGTTGTTATCTATGTAAAGTACGTTATGCCCTATATTTAACAATCTTCTATAGGCTGCATAAAATAAAAAAACCGGGAGAAAAATTATTTTTTAGCCCAATCAAAAGCCCGATCAAAATCAATGTCCAACTACAAATGACTTAATCACCTCACGATATATGAGTATTCAAATATTACGCTTTGCTCATTCGAATTATTATGTCGATGAAACCTGGATTCTCTCTCTCTCAACTAGGGATGGCAAAAATCAAAATGGTTTTTGGTTTTTCCTCAAAACCCATCGTGGTTTTTCAGGGTGCGTCCTGTGAAAACCAAAAAGCATTTGTTGTTTTTGCCATCCATAACCTAAGTACATGTGTATACACAAGTAGACATAAGACAAGAAATACAAATAAACAAGGCCAACAGATCTGCTTACCCGAAATTAATCAACGAGTTAGTTTTATTGGCACATTTCATCGATGATGATCATCAGAAATTGGCTTTGAACACCGCTTAAAATGGCCTGTATGCCCAGAGCTTCGGCTGCGGCACAACGCCGTTGTTGTTGGTGTAGATGTAAAGAGCCACCTTCTCCCAGGCCACCATCCAGTGCTCCCAGATCTTTTTCCCATTGACGTCGTAGTTCGCGAAGCAGTAGCAATCGTGCGAATAACCGCAACTCCCAGCCAAGGCGAAGGTAGGACAGTTTTGCTTACAATTGCTGCCTGGCCGTGCCCGTGGACAAGGATCCCGGTAGTAATTTTGGAAAAAATCGCCCAAGCTTTGCATGACGACGGCGTTCGATGGCGACGTGTATGGGACTGTTGAAAGGTAGAGAGAAACACGGAGGGAGAAATAGAGAACAAATATTGCATTATTTATAGTACTAGGGTGGTTATATTATATATTACTAAATCTCCGAGCGAAAGTGGTGGAGAAAATCCCGAGAGAGGCTTGATGACGCCATTTTTGTTGCCTGATATGAATGGAGATTGCCATCAAAATTAGATCTCATCTGCACGAATTTGTCCTACTTGACGATCTGATCATCACGCGCTTGACGAATTTTGACGGCGATCTCCCTTCATAGAAGACTGACTCACGCACGCCTGTCTTAAAGTCGAGGCAGGTCCTTAGACGTGCATTAGTGAGGCCTGCCTTGGTTCTCCAATTACATTAGAAATACGGTAAATACCAATTGTAACCATAGTTGAACATAAAATCAAGTCAATATGAAACCTTGTTTTCCAAGCCCTTTATTTCCACGCCCTTGATTTCCACGCCCTTGATTTCCACGCCCTTGATTTCCATGCCCTTGATTTCCACGCCCTTGATTTCCACGTCCTTGATGTCCTTGTTGTACACGTCCTTGATGTCCACGTCCTTGATTTTGACGTCCCTGATGTGCGCGTGGTGGTTGGTTTGAACGTCCTCGATTTCCTTGAGGACCTAGTGCACGCTCTTGGAAGGCAGCCAATTGATATGTGGCGGCGTGAAATGCAGCTAACGGATCTGGATCTGCTTTGTGTGTTGGTGGTTGGAAGGCAGGTGTTGGATATGCAGGTAGGCCTAGGACTTGTTCATTATATACACTTCTTGGAGACGCTGATCCGTGCAGTTCCGGTCCTAGAGGCGATGCTTCGACGACAAAAAATGACACGACGACGGCGATGATGACGATTATCATGGCGGCCGCCGCGCTGAGTAACCTGACTGCGGCCATTTTGTTGCACATTCTCGCCTCCTGAATAAACACAAAATTCAGTAAACCCACACGGAAATAAAATATGTCGAAATATATTGCATAAGTATCGCGATATATTTTGAATATATTTGCCAAACATTTTCATTCTATTGTACGAAAATATGGTTTCATTAGGCCTACAAATAATGAAAATGTGTGACAAATACACTCCAAATAAGACGTCATTTTTGTCCATTGAGAAAGAATCGAGAAATGACGTCCTCAGATCCTGCCGTGGGATTTTTTCAAGTCGAGACAAGTTCTAAAGTCATTAGTAATATCAGGCTAAGTCTTAATACATGTATGAATTATTAGAATCTCACTTGTTCGTCAATTGAAACTTGTGATTGTAGGACGTTGAACGTACCGGTACCGGGTGCCGCTTGGTCTCGTATTCTGATCTAGGAGTCAGGCTTTGTCGGGTATTTATAGGCCTGTCGTCGTTTATTAACCAGTCGACTGAGCACAGCTCCGTGTACGTCATTTCATTTGAAAAATATATAAAACCCATCGTTTTCATTTCTAGAAATATAGTTCAGCAAAATATTACGTTCGACGTTAGGCCTACATGATCCCTGTTTGAATTAAAACTTGGGTTTCTGCAAATCGACGAAAACCTCCTTAGCAACTAGACGAGTCAATTATAGTCCTAAATCATAATTAGGACCTAAAAGTGGTCATTTTAAAGGCGGAGGCGAAAATAAATTTGACTTTTTTTAGCTATTGGTTTTTAAAATCTCTGTTTCTGAAGATAATATTTTTTGTAATAATAATGCCCATTGTTTTTTTAGCATTGAGGCCTATTTGAAATAATCTCGGGGACTCTTTACTTCCCGGTAAACGATAGTTGCTTCACGCAGATGCGCCACGTGACACTCTCTGGCGTGTCACACGTCATGCGCCTTCGATGTTCATACACCTTAATGGAATACAACCGGGCCATCGGGGACGCGAAATTCAAAATGGCGCTTCCCATAAAAGAGATGTTGATAGCGTAGAAAAATAAAAAAACGAGATAAAATAACATATTATCCTGAATTATTCTCGAAATAAGGTGCTTTGTCGAACGAACGGTTAGTTTTTGGTCTGAAGATCGGTATCCGTCTTATTCAATTCAAATTCACAATTCCTGGAATTAGAATAAGTGGTTACATGGGAGTTTAGCACAGTGCCTGTTCTTTTTCCAAAAATGATACGCGATTACATGGGAGTTGTAAAAATGGAATTACAAATAGTCGCGCATGCGCTGTAGCCACTTTCTACGACACTTCTTTTTTCTTGTTGTATTAACACTTATGGCCTTTGACATCGTTTTTGCCACATCGCTGGGAAAATGGCTACAAAGCCGAATCAATCTGTAGAACTAGAACGACACAACACCCAGGTATGGTTCAATGGGGATCGAACCCACGACTGCGAGTAGCCGTTAAAAAAAAAATCCTAAATGGAGGTTGTATACGCGCACCATTGAGCGCACCCGGGACTACTTCCGGGAATTAGTGTCGTCTGCTCGCCCAAAAAATGCCTAATTCTACCTAGTTCGAGTGGAATATGAATTAGAGTGGAATTGGAATCAGAATTAATAACCAACTGTTACGCGGGAGTTGTTTTTGGAATTAGAAGTGGAGTAGGAATTATAATTATAATTAGCTGGAATGAAACTCCATTGTAATCAGCTATTAAACTTCTTTAAGATCCAATTTTCTCATCCATAGGCCTATGTGAGTGTTTCCCTTTAAAGGTGGTTAGGAGACGAAGTTAATTTCCGGTTTACATTATTCTGATCTGATTGTGGCCTGCACTTGCGGCCGCTATTGGCCTTTTTCCTCCGGAAGTTAATGGGCGCCGCCATTGCGCTCGATACAACACACGTGCGGATGCGCGCACTTAAGAATGGCTTCGCCACCAATCATGTTTGTGAAGGACCAAGGGCAAGGGCCGCATAATGGCGGCCATGAAAGGAAGAAGCCACGCCCTCGAGACAAAAGGTCATGCTGATTGAGCAATGCTTAACGCTCGTCAACTGATTTCCGCTTCCGCAAAACAAGCACCTACCCTACTTCCGGTTGCTAATAGGCGCGCATGGTTTACCGGAAGTCTGGAGATTAGGAGGGGAATTCACGCGCCAAAAACAAACAAAAGCACAAAAAATAGTCGTATTTTCATAGGACTAAACTCAGGAACATTATTCAAAATATTATCTTATCTGCCTATTGCCTAAGTTACGGATGGTTAAACCCGAAATGGTTTTCGGTTTCTTAAGTGTGCGTCCTATGAAAAACGAAAAAGCATTTGTTGTTTTGCCATCCCTAACCTAAGTAGGCCTACATCTGTATACACGAGCAGACTTACTACTTTACTTTAAGTTACACTTAAAGACAAGAAATACAAATAAACAAGGCCAACAGATCTGCTTAAACGAAATTAATCAACGAGTTAGTTTTATTGGCACATTTCATCGATGATGATTATCAGAAATTGCATGGCTTTAAAAAACCCTCTTAAAATGGCCTGTATGCCCAGAGTTTCGGCTGCGGCACAACGCCGTTGTTGTTGGTGTAGATGTAATGAGCCACCTTCTCCCAGGCCATCATCCAGTGCTGCCAGATCTTTTTCCCATTGAGGTCGTAGTTCGCGAAGCAGTAGCACTCGTGCGAATAACTGCAACTCCCAGCCGCGTAGTTGGACGGACAGTTTTGCATACAGTTGCTGCTGCTTGGCCACCCTTGTTGACAAGGATCCTTGTAGTACTGTTGGAAAAAGATGGCCAAGCTTTGCTTCACGACGGCGTCCGATCGCGACCTGTATTGACCTGTTGAATTAAGGATAGAGAACAATGATTGCCTCATTATTGCATTG
>JAQIYI010001525.1:0-11683 GCA_034700265.1 Polyzonium germanicum
ATATTTCCTTTTGGCCTTTCATTTTATTTTAGGCTACCGGTATTTTATTAATATATTTTTTAGTTCAAACATTTTTGTTATGGGACCCGCCATGTTCATTTTTTTATGGGAAAAAAATCAATTATTCGTAGTGGTAATGGTAGTAATTGAAATTGTATTATCTTGACAACTAGGCCTAAAATATTTCGAAAACCTTAGAACTAAAAAATGTCAAAAGAATTTCTGCCCATCAAGTCAACAAATAATCATTAAAGAATTATTTTTTTATTTTTTGAAGAAATATTTTTCCTTTCTAGTTTGCTTAAATCTTATTACGAGGAAGTTGTTCCAATTTATAAAGGTATAGCTACATGTATTCTGTACATGTAGGACTACGTGTAGGCCTATTTATTTCCACCTTGTCTGTTTCAAATTATGGGTTTTAGACGTGTCAGCAGAAAAATAGCCAATCTGGTGACAATCTCTGGAAAATTAAAAGAAAAGGGTTATATTGCACCTTTTCGTCGTTCGTGTGCAATTTCGTTCGCTGTCACCATGCTTTACTTAATGGGGTTTCTTCTTTTCTTCCTTTTAGTCATTATGTTACATGGCCTGCCCAATTGCCCAATGTGTGTGTGTGTGCTACGTGTGCTATTTCTCTACACTTCCGGTATGATAAACGCCCAGTTTCAGTCTTTTCACCAGTGTTCCGTTTCGATCGTCCGGGCAAAAGAGTGGGCAAAGCAGACTACACAGATTATTTTGCATAGTACTTCAAGAAGCCTCATCCTAAACCATGTCAATGATGAAATCGATTTTCATTGTTTCAGATTTGCTACCATTTATGAAGTCTAAACTCCAAATTTAATCAGTAGCATCATTTTCATTGTCCTATTGCGCTATTTTTAAGTTTTGGAAAAGAATTCGTCGTCTGCTTTTGCCCGACCAAAACGGGGAACACTTACTGTTCACCTTTAAAGATTGTTCGCCCTTCCCGCAAAGTTGATTTTCGAGATGGGTTTCCGCCATTTTTATTTTCTTTGTTCAACTTTGGATGGCGAGCTAACGTAATTCACCTGACTAGTTTCGCACCACCACCACCACGACCATCGCTAAAACTTCTTCCAAATTGGATGAAATACGATGAAACTGCATTGGCTTTTATTTTA
The DNA here is from genome assembly GCA_034700265.1 of Polyzonium germanicum. Taxonomy (NCBI): domain Eukaryota; kingdom Metazoa; phylum Arthropoda; class Diplopoda; order Polyzoniida; family Polyzoniidae; genus Polyzonium; species Polyzonium germanicum. The sequence goes on from JAQIYI010001525.1 coordinate 1,149, forward strand.
CTGGCGCTTCGCCTGGCTCGTGAACCGCCGAAAAGGGCTGGCTACATTAAGCTCAGTAGATTTTTTACCGGTATTTCTGTCCCAATGTTCTCATCCAATGTTCCAGTGTCCAGAACGCTGTCTCCATCTTGAATTTTGGTTCTGAAGGAAAAAAATAAATGTCCATGTAAGTCTTATCAGAAATAGTGCCTACATTTGTTCAAAACACACGCGTACAATCCGTACACGTGGGAAAAGTTATTTTTATTTTCACCTACACACAACCTACTTTAAACTCTCTTTGGCTTTCAATTTTTTTCAAACAAATGTATGCATATAAAATTTTATGGCAGCTTCCGGAAGCTTTTGGAAGTCTTTTTTGTGGCTTATCAAAAAAAGCGAACAACTGCCTCCTTTGTTGCCAAAAGATATTCAAATACTGAATTGCACAATCACATTGCGTGGTTAACTTGCATTTGAATGTTAAACGTGTTTAAAACTTCAAATTGCTGCATTGCTAGATATTACTAAATAAATTAAATCAATTTAATGATTGCTACAGTCTTGGCTCCGGTAAGTTATGCTTGCCGTACTTTCACCTCTTACCAACGCCCTGAACTGCATTCAGTTTTGTGACCTAGCTTAAATCAAATTAAATTTAATATCTCTGAAGATTAAAACTGCTTTTATCCCTATAGGCCGAACTGAATCGATTTTATACAAGCCTACCTGCGATTTTTTTTCTAATTCTTTTTGTCAATTTTAATTAGGGTTACCCTAATTGAAATTTTTGTTTTCGAAGCTAAGCATAATTGGAAACGATTATTATAAGAAACAGTAATGAGCTTTGCGATGATCTGCAGGTCGATTAGCGGCATCCGCACTCGACGACCACCATGTCTTCGTGGCGATACTTGTAGGTGACGACGCCATCTTTGTCCAAGTACAGAATGGAGATAGAGTCCAGCTTCGTTGGCACGCAGCACGCTCGAGCCGCCTTCTTGGGGGCCAGAGTGTGAACGAGAGTTTGAACAACTGCGTGCTCTGTCGGAGTCAGGTGATCGCTCAACGGGAAGTAACACTTGCCACCGCACTCGTACGCCTAATTGACCAAAAAAAAATCAATCAAATGAAAAGTAAAAAGGCGTGCTTTAATTAAAGTTAAGTGTTTAAGATGATGAAATTAGGATTCAAATCATATTTATTTCAGCCCACTGTTGGGTAGATTATTTTTTATCACCTCGTAACCACGTGGAGCAATGATCCATGTGTCGTAGTTGATTTCGGTGAAGTTGACGAACATCTGTTTTCTTCGACACGGACTTCTGTGTCGTCTGCGCCGATTTCTGTTGGTCACTGTCGAGGCCTCCGTCTTGACGGTGGTGGCCGCCGAACTAGTGTCTTCCAAGATGGCGTTTGTCTTTTCCTCTTGATCATCTTCACTTAGATTATGTACTTCGTTCGTGGTGCTTCGTTTGCTTCTAGTCGACGACCTCCTCCCGTTCGCATCCGACGACGATGACGAGTAGACGAGCAACAACGGTTCCGTATCGACGAACGGACTGACGTCCACGTCCATGTGACCCGAATCGCCCACCATGACGAACAGGCTGGCGATGTGCACTTGAAGACGTTGTTGTCGGCTCGAACTCCATGAACTGGAAGTCCACTTGGCAACGGCTCGAGTCACATTGAACGTCTCCCAAGCGTTGGACTTTTCGTAGACGTGTCTCGTGTCCAGCAGGACATTGCCTTGAAGGTCGCCGTCGTCCACCATGTAGATGTTCACTCGACGATCGATTCCTTTTGCACAATTAATTTTTTTTTTCCAGCAAAAATTTGAATTTGAACTTTTGATTTTCTTTTTCGTCAGTTTAAATACCGGTAGGTGCTAGCTTACCTGCGAAATTGCGTCGATCTCTGGAGACAAGGGCATACAATCGCAGCTCAGCAAAGTCCAGGATTTCCGCGGAAGTCGACATCTGTGGCACGTTGAAAACCAAAGTATAGATTCGCGTTCCCTGTCCTTTAGAAGTTGCTGCTGCTGTTAGCAATCGGTCGTTGTACGACTCTGGGCAAAATAAAAGGGAGAAAAGGACAATCTTTTTCTTTAAAAACAAAACAGAACCAAAAGCAACACGGTCTTGATGCTTTGTGGACAAAAATGAAATTGTTGGCCTCGACCCTTCACGAGTTTGTGTCATCCGACCGTTGACAACAGTTCAGATCAGAACTCGGGACCATCACGATGGACATGCACACTCACCGTTGTTAGAATTCACGAAGCATCTGACAGTTTCCGAAGGGAGGCGGCGCGCTTTGGACTTCTGCAGAGTCTCATACAATTCCATCATATATTTTGGCACGTGAACTGCATGTCGAGCAGGCCGATGGCCGTCGCTAATTCGGCTGATGGCATTGTCCGAGCTTCTGGAAGTTCGTTCATCTCGTTCGTCCACTCGCCGGCGTGCAGATGAGGAGCTTTCTTGTCTGAAGTCGCTGATGCTGCCGATGCTGCTCGCGACGCATAACAATGCGAATTCCAAAATGAGGAACAATCTGAGTTTGGATGCCATCTTGGAGGCGCCCTGATGATCAGCCCCATGGGAAGCAGATAGTCAAACAGCATCACTGAACGACTCTTGTTATGATGTTCAGACATGCAATAATGCTGCTGCCTACAGTATCCCCCTCCCCGGGTTCTTCAAAGAATCCAGAGATGTCTTTCTTAACTGTTATCTAGGCATGTTGTTCCAACCTAGAAAACACTTTGTTCTCAAGTGTTCTCCGATGATTTATTGACGCAAAATTGCTGGCTTTTTCATCTTTTTTTCCCGTGCCACTGTTTCGCCATCCCCCTTGCATCGGCTTATGCTCAAGGCTCGAGTCCTATAGACGCGTGCGCCTTAATTATTCAGCGTATTCAGGCGATCAGGCGTATTGTTTTCTGCGTTTAGTCACACTATCAAAATGGACGCGTTTTCTGCAACATTCTGCAAGACAACGCCATGTTGTGGTTTTTTTTAGAAACAAATGTAGGTGCGATTGGCAAAAATGCCATAGAGGTTAGACAAGACTTGACAAGACAGCAAAGAGAGCATTTCATTGTTTAAAAAAAATATTTTTCTTCAAGTGACGTCAATGCAAGCGAAGATTTTTTTTCGACAAATGTAAGCACAACGAGCTTATTATCTTGGAAGAAATGGGGACTATTGGCCTATAATACAATGTAGTGGGTGGAGGACTGTGGGACGCAAGTTGCAGGAATCTATATTTAGTTTATGGTGTACACGTGGCTGGGTAGCACCGTGGACTTCAGATGGGAGATTTTGCCAATGGTCTTGGTGGCACTTTGCATTCCCCCATCATCTGTGTATGCCGCGTCCGCTTATCGTCCACACTTGACACTGCATGCCTGCGATAAGAAGACATTTTTTACAAATATATTGACGTTCGATAAGGAACTTCAAACGCTTGTCAAGAGTAGAAATTTTGCTTTCGGTTTATCGTGAGTGTTTAGTCTCTAAGCCAGCTTAATGTACATGGAGACGTATAATAATTAAACTTAATTATGGTACTTGTATCTGAAATTTCAATTTATTTTAAATTATGACTGAAGGAGCTCAGTTAAAATTCACTGAACGTCCACGAATAAATCATTTAAATTTTACATTCTGGCGTTTAAATAAACATAAATAGGCCTACAGTATATATATTAGTAATGTTCGAGCGAGTGAGAGTAACCATTAAATAATTTTTGTTCGCTTCGCTCGCTCGAACAATTTATGAGAGGAAGCTTATAATTATAAATATTATAGATCATATGGAGTATTAATCGTTATTAATATCTTATATTAATCATAAACATTATTTATAATTATAAGTTTAATAATTCAATTAATTAAGCATTAAAACATTTCACAATTACATTGGGTTCGAATCGATATAAGGCAATGTCACCACAGTTTATATGTCGCCATATCTGGCAACACTTGACTCTTGTCGCGCCTTCGCCGTTCGCCGATGCCGGCATGAGCAGGGTCGCTTTTAGCGTTGATTTAATCATGTGTTTAACCACTTTGAAGCCATCCGTTGCTGGTGACCTTTGCGTGGTAACACGTAGGTTTTAACATGTTGCGACACTAACCGTTCAGTCTCAAGTCTGGTGGACGGAAGACTGCTTATTAAGTTCGTCCCTGAGGGCGATCATTTTGAACGAATTGATCACTGCCACGTGGATGAACTTTTGACCTCAAATTCCTGCATGTAAACCCTCCAAAAGTCACAATTCAATTCCTGGAGGAGATTTAATTGAGACTATCGTACGTGTTCAAACATTTTCCACACTATTTTTTCATAATCATTTTGGAAATTTATGAGTTTTAAAAGCACCCTGAAATGCTGCTCAGAACTGTCAGCTGTTGGAACAGTGTGGCCAGATCGAAGTAATTAATTGTATCTAAATTAAATTAATTTTTATGTTTTTTTTTATTTTAGAAATCAACATGAAGTCGGCTGAAGTTGCCGCATATTCAGTGACCTTTACCTCGCTTATCATCTGCTGCTTTGGTAAGTCTATGCGCGTTAATATAATAAATTACCGTATGGTATTTATGCACATACAGTAGTTAAATTACGGTAATTTGACTACTGCTCACTGTAATATTACTCGTCGAATCCTGTCCGACACTAGACTAGATACGCTCAAGTAAAATGAGCTTTTTAACATACTGGTACTTGTATTAGTTTAAATAATGAAAGTCCGTTGACCAATGATCAATGATCAAGTATTATCTAAAGCACCAAACAACAAGAGAAGGAAAAATCCCTGATTCAAAGTCCATGGCCAGACTAAAATCTCTTGCAGAAAACATTTCTTTCGGCAACAGCCACGTCGTATCACAAAATGGTCGACGTTTAGCTCATTCAATTGATTTCCAGGGCTAGCCTGTCTAAATAAGCGATCGATTGATCGAAACAGAAAGCCAAAAAAAATGTTAGTCTACACCTGCATTGTGCTAGCTCTCATATCATTCTTGAATGGTTTCGTTGTGCCAGTTTCGCCGTCCGCTTCCTACGACCTGGGCCGCGCTTACAAGTACGACTACGTCACCAGCGTGGTTCTGAACGAACAGGATGCGGCTCGAGGCAAGAATGTCACCTATCAAGTGACGGCCGAAGTTACGGCCACCACCGTCTGGCAGGATCCGTCCAACGAAGGCCACAGCCTGCTCCTCCTGCAGGTATTTCATTTTGAGTCTTTAGAGAATTATAATAAAGTTTACTCAAATAGTTTCGATATGAATCTTCAATTATGATTATGCTAGTAAAGTTAGTAGTGTGGTCCGGATAATTAAGATGGAAAGATGGAAATCTCTGAGGGATGTTGGAAAAATTAGAAATTATGTTGATTTCATCATATATTTTACGGAAATTTTTACAGCCTTAAAGACTAAAAGCCTTAATGACACATATTAGTGTTAATTGTAATTTATTTTTTTGTCATTTTGAACAACGTCTCAGGTGAGCGATCCGACGCTGTTCGTCGTGCCAAAGGGTTCGCCCGATGGCGAGCTGACCAAACACACTTCGAATTTGGAGTACTTCAAAGATGGCAATGTGGTTTTGCATCTGGAACAAGGCAAAGGGTTGACGTCCATCTATGCGGACGATCGCGAGCCCAACGATTTCCTCAGTTTCAAAGGGGGCATCGCCAGTTTGTTCCAGTTTCAAGCGCAAGACAAGGAGCGTCTGGAGGTACCGTTGAGATGGAGAAATCTAATTGAATCTTAATTTTTTGTAAATTAATGTTCTTGGCACACCGGTAAATTAAGGTCGACAGTTCAGGGCAGTGCACGGCCATCTACGAATCAGCCGGTAAAGTCGTTCATAAATTCAAGAAAAACTGTATCACAACGTTGCCGAACGAACATGCGGAACGCAGGATTCGCTCCAACAAGGTATTTTATATCACTCTTGGAAGTTATGCGCGGAATCTGTATTGTTGTTCAGAAATACCGGTACATTGTTTGTTTTGTTTGGGGCAGGTTTTAGGGGTGGGTGTCGCCTCCGAATTCCAATCGACCTATGCTCTGAACAAAGAGCAAGTGATCTCATCCGTGGAGACATTGGAGACGCAGCAGTTGACCTTGAATGCGTTTGAAAGGGTTGGGGCGTTCATCCAAGCGAGGTCAGTGGGCCTTTTTTAAATTTTACCACGAATGTCTTAATAATTTAAAAATCGCACTAAGGTTTCTATTTAATATTACGTGTATTACAATTTATGTCTAGGCAAAAATTGAACTTGATTGGCGATGATGATGGGTCAAAGTTACTGGTCAAGGGAAAATCTGTCACCGAGGCTGTAGTGGCTCTTTCAAGAGGTGACGAATCATTCATAGGCCTTTATATTGGATTTTAAATACGAGTAGACACGCTAACCCTACTTGAAAAATAATAGTAATAGTAACTGGAATTATCTCGTCCATTAAAACGATTTTTTTTTGTCCACGAGTGCAGTTTTGAACAAGGAAATCACTCCACGCTCGTTTCATTCTTCTCCAGTGTCCAAGGAATCAACCGACAACTGTCGCACGGTGAATAAAATTCGATTTTGAATGTTTTACGTTATTTTTAATTTAATAAGTTTGTTTAATTATTTTTTTTATTCTATAAAAAGCTTCACGAGTACGTTCAGAGGAAACAAAAAGCTCTGAAAACTGAGAATCTCGCCAAGTTAAACGCAGCAACAACCTTCATAGATCTCGTTCAGCGCTTCAGAGTCTGCGACAAAACCGTTTTGACCAAAATCCTAAAAAGTTCAAAAAACAAGAAGATTCTGTGAGTGTTATTTGCTTTATTTTTTCTTATGGCTTGTAGCTGAGGAGCTAAGGGGTTGCGCAGCTCCGAATGATTCTACGCTACAAATGAGTATAAATACAAATATTGTTTTTATTTAGGCCTCAATTGTTGGACATCGCCGCTGCCGCCCAGACGTCCGCTGCTGTCGAATCTGTTATCGCTGCCATCAAATTTGACACTGATTCCATCGATCTATCCGAACGCTTTTTGTACGCCATCGCCACCATTCCTTATCCGGATGAGAAGATTGTCCAGGCTATTGTCGTTAGTGGGAATTAACTGTATTTCACATTAAATAGTTCTTAATTAAGTAATTTACACGTAAGTAATTTTTATTAATTCAAATATTCCCTCCCTTTGTTTTACTGAAGAATCTCGTGAATGGCGGCAGCAAAAGTGATAAATTGTATGAGACATTGTTGCTAACTGTAGGATCACTTACTAATGCGTATTACCAGCTTAACGGTGAAGATAAGGTAATAAGCTTGGTTAAATTTAAATGTCGTTAATTTCATATCTGATCATCAAACTTATAATAATTTCATGTCTCACGTAGGTTGTTGAGGGCGTAATTTCTTTGCTCGTGAAGAAGCTGTCCGTATGCAAGGAAGTGCCTTGTAAGCTGCCTTACCTGCGAGCTCTTCGCAACGCAGCAATTCCGTCGTCTGTGTCCACCTTAGTTGCGCAAATCAAAACTGGAGGAAAAGCGGCGATCGAAGCTTTGCGGGCCATCAAATCGCTTCCAACGACAGCTCTGAACGATCAAGTAAGTTTAAATTATTTGATTAGTAAGTTAATTAATATTTAGGTGACTAGATTCCCGTATGCGATATGCGTTGTTTAAGTAACTAGTTAAATTCGTAATTAATATTTATGTAACTTCATGTAGTTCGTGTCTAAATTATTAGTTATTATTAATTAACTACCATCATTAGTTAGTTTACTTATGTGTTTTTTAGATCAAGACCGTCCTTGTTCACGTCTACCATCAGCTAGTGATTAGGCACGACACGACAGCTCGCATTTTGGCCTCTGAAATTCTCTTGGATAAATTCGTGAGCTCCGCCATCATCGAGTCCTTGCTGCTATCCATGGACAAAAAATCCTCTTCTGTCGAAGTGAACACCTACGTTCTACGAAAAATGGACGAGATTGCAGCCACGAACGTTACATTCAGGTAGGCCTACGCCCTACAGTATATAATGTTTTCAGGTCTTAATTGGTTTTGGAGATTCGTTATTGAATTGCTGTTTTGTCAGGAATCTGATTCGCCAGGCTCTGAGAAATCCTCGAATTGGAAATTACAACGTTCTTGCTCAGGGAGGCGGATCCACAGCTTTTACCCATTTGCTCGCAGGTATTTTTATTTTAGATTTAGCCCTACAATTACGGTTGGCCTAGGTTGCCTCTTTTAATTTTAGTTTGCATATTAATCATCTCTTGGCCTAATAATTAAACTAGGCGATGAGAATGCGAACGGCACATACGGTCTTCACTTAGAAATGATCGGTGGCAGCCTTCTGAAACGAAGTGATTTCACCGTCGGTCTCAACTTCAAGGACAGTTCGCTCAACTTCTTTACCGTAAGAAATTTGCACCATAGAGGCGAAAGATTTTATGTTTACCTATTCATTCACTCAAGGTAACTTCATTTTGCTGTTTCTACAGTGTGGCCTATATGCTGGTGGTCTCGGTAGCTTGGCCGGAGAAAGTGAGTCCAGTGAGGAGGAGGACGACGACGACTCCAACGCTGCGGCAGAAGAAATGACCGCTGGCCTTGAACTCAATATTTTGGGCGTCGGTTTGCGTCCCTACACGCTGTTCACTGGCCAAGGCGAGATCATGGGACACGTTTGGTCCGGAACTGGAAGCGAGACAACGCCGATTTTCACGGTAAGAACCAAACTTTCCATTATTCTATTCTCTAGTCTTGTTTTATTAAGCTGGCTGGATTCAGACTAGGCAACACGTTATCGCGCTGAACTTGGTTTATAATTACATCTAAATTCTAAAACCACTCATCTTTCAGCCCTAGTTGTATTCAATCAAGTTGATCTGGATTACTTGCCTAGTTTGAATAAATAACCTTAACTACTTCTAACTAATAGTTCGGCTTAAGTTGGTATACGTTTGCTACATATCGGGGCGTATTGTTGCATCTTGGCGCATCTTGATTGTTGCAAAGTTGGCTTTTGTCCTTCAGGATAGGTTTTAGCTCAGTGTAAGTGTATAGTCTTGTGCTTGTTTCGAGTCTTGATAGTTTCTCTGGTTCCTTCCTATCGTTGTTTATTCCTGTATGGTTTTGTCACGTGGCTTTATTGAATTTGGCAAATTGATTTCTTTTTCTGAGGTCTGATTAACCAATTATAAGCTGAAAGTGCATGTAGGTTTCTTCAGATGTATAGTGTCTGTGCTTTTGTTTGTTCGCCCTCCTCCCACTTGTTGCATTTGACTTGGAGACGTTACATTTTCTTCGTGGAAGAAAGGATGGTCATGGAGGATCTGAGTTTTCGATTAATTAATTTCAGGGTAATTTTATTCTGCACGACCATCGTCAATCGTTCGCGTTGCAAAACGGTTTCCTGATGCAAACGTCCATTTTGGGAGCTCTCTCGCTCGACATGTCCGGTTCCATTCAGACGAGTCTGTGGAACCGAAATGCGCACTCGATTATTCAGGACAAGTAAGTCGTTAATCCCAATACTAAAAGGGTCATTCTGGATTAAGCTAGTAGCTGTCATTCTGCATTATTGTGCGACTGTTGCTTTCTAGAGCTTCAGTGGTCGTCCAGACTTTAACTAACATCAATTCGGCGTTCATCAACTCCCACGTGTCGGTTAACACTGGAGCCGAAGTGTCTCTCGAGTTCGTCACCGATATCGAATTCGCTGCGGCGCCCTTTAAGATGTGCACGCAAATGGCCCAACCTCCATTCACACTCAGGTATATATAACTGGCCCAGTGACCCTTCGCAAATGGCAAATATCCATTTTCATTGTTGAATTGCTGGCTTTCAGGTTTCATGAATTTCTTCTTCTTGTTGTTTGCAAAATTGAAATAGGCGTTTGGTGAGCAAAGCTGAAACCATTCCTGGCAGCAAACACAGGATGCGCAAGACGAGGAGGCTCGTTCAAAGCATTCCTGGAAGATCCTTCCCTCTGAATCGAAAGAATTCCGAGCTTTGTTCTCTAATGTTGAGTGGTCATTAATTAGTAGTCTCGTTAGAAAAACTCGACACGCTAATACACTGTTCGGACTAGAAAGTTAACTCCAGTTAAATATTTTAACCGTGTTATGGTGGCGCAGGATGACATTTTAAAATAATCTGCTCTTAATTTTCAAGGTCACTTTAAAATGAATTATTTTAAATTAATCACCTAAGGCTCGCCATACACGCTGAAAATGAACTAAAATATATTTTGGTTTTTAAAACTTAATGTTTACAAATACAAGATGCAGCTTAATAAAATGTTGTTGGACCAATCGTCCAACACAGTTGAGTTGGCCCAATTCAGTTTGAACGTGTTTCGCTGGCTTTAGCATTCTTACTTAAATATTTAACTGCAGTAAACCTTTCTGGTCGGAACAATTGATGAATTGATTGTGATCAAAGACTTATCAAATTATAAGTTTCGACATTCTTACAAATGCCTTACAAAATATGCTGCATTGATATTCCTACACTTTGCAGTTTC